>PVJS01019851.1:0-33275 GCA_004027185.1 Glis glis
TTATGGAAGCCTTCCTGTCCTGTCCATATTGTGTGCTCAGTGTAGGCCCCACTGAACAGGGAGAAGGACATACTCATGTTTATTTGGTGAAGAACCATGGGTGGGAGCCTAGACATCACCTTGTAAAGCCCATTCTTGACATATTAGTATGCTTTCAATAGCCAAGCCATAGAATTGGAGTGTGCGGAAAATGTCAGAAGCTATCTGCTCCTGTTCCATCCTATTTAAGACTTCCCTAGGATGATTTTGGTGTCTGGGATCTCCCTGCAATCTTATGTAGACTTTTTTGCTGGAAACTTATCCTCTGAATTTGCTCAAACTTGCCTCCAGGCCCAAATTCCACCATTTAACCTACAAGGCTAACCTTGTCCTCTCCTCTATTCATCTAAACAAGAGACATTTGTTCCAGCTAAGAGGACCTACTCACTGCCTGGTAAATCAACACAGTTTTGCAAATGCCATAACCTGCTCACTTTATTCCTAGGTTTGCAATATTCTTTCTTTCCTTTTAACCCAGGCAAGATGAATTCATCCTGTAAGATCTAACAGACTTTTCCCCTTTAAATGACTCATCCCTAGCTCACAGTGGTCTCTCTCTCCTTTGAATTTTACATACATATTGTTTAGACAATGTTGTTTATAACTGATCATAAACAGGGAGGATTTTGATGTCATTGATGTATATTCATGTCTTACTGCCTTATCATGTTTCTTGCTCCTCAAGTCAGGGAAGGGTCATTTTTAAAAAATTTTTGTCACCTACTTTATATACATGGGCAGATATAATGGGTTTGACAAATATTTGTTGAGTAATGCATTTAAATTAGAAAGAGAATAATGTCTCTTAGCAGCGTGATTGATTTAGCACAGAATTAGTGTTCCAGATACTTAATAATGATAGCTCCCACTTATTGGACCTTCGTTATTTGACAGGCATTGTTCTACATGTTCTGCAAGGACTATCTGATCTTGTAAATGCAATAATTCTACTGATGAAAAATGCAGGAAGAGAGGTTAAGTAAGTTGTCCAAAGATAGGGATCTAGTAAGATGGTAGAATTGAGCTTGATCTCAGAAGGTCTGACTTCAGAGCCCACATTGTGCACAACGGCTCTGGACTGCTCTTCAGGACTTGGCTGACCCCATGACTTGTTTAGATAGAGTATGTCCTTGCTAAGTGAGTTTTATTGTTTGTTCAGAGTGTTGACTGGCAAGATGCCATAGAGGAATGTTATTCTCACCTCAGATTCCTGTAACATAACTATAACTAAATAGAGGATTTCTAACACAATTTAGATTCTGTCATATCTACAGTAAAAGAAAAAGTGATATCAGATGCATCTATTTTTGTATGTGTTCCCACTAGTTTAGCCCCAAATCCCCTTTCTGGGGTGTGTGTGTGTGTGTGTGTGTGTGTGTGTGTGTGTGTATCTTTCTTACAAAACATTCAAATACCCAAATAACCTGAGGGGATTTTTGTTTCTCACAGCGGCCCCCTTCTAGACATAATAAGACAGCTGGCAAATTTCTCCAGAGCATGCTTAAAACATATATTTTTATCTGTATTAGAAATGCCACTTGTCCTATTATCCCATTAAGCCACTGGGAAGGGGAAAGAAAGAGAAAGAGAAAGATCTATTTAGTGCAAGTCTGCTTTTTTAAATGCATGGCATTTTTCTCCCTCTGAATAAATATTCAAACCTTAAGGAATTTTTGGGTCCTGGGCCCAAGATTTTTTTTAATCACTTGCAAGTTTCACTGTATTCTTATCTTATGTGGAAATTGGAGTCCTAGTTTCAAAAACTTCAAGGGAAGGAAACAAAAGGGAAGTATTCTTTCTCAGTATGTTTCACTCTGGAAGGTCAAAGGCGATACCTTGTGTTAATTAAGGCAGCTCAGCCTGGCGTGGTGGCGCACGCTTGTAATCCCAGTACTTTGGGAGGCTGAGACTGGAGGATTCGGGTTCGCGGCCAGCCTCAGCTCTCTCTCTCTCTCTCTCTCTCTCTCTCTCTCCTTAGTGAGGCCTCTGCAACTTTGTGAGACCCGGTTTCAAAATAAAGTATAAAAAATAGGGCCAGGGGTGTAGCGTGGAGGTAGAATGCTCCTGAGTTCAATCCCCGGTACCGCAAAAAAAAAAAAAAAAAAAAAAAAAATTAAGGCAGCTCTACAGCACCCCAGAGGAGTAGCCTCGTGGTTCAGCTCCACCAGAGGACACAGCCCTGACAAGGAAGGGGATTTCCAAAGGCTACATTGCAAGAACATCCTGGGAACAGCCATTCCATATCCTGTGTCGATCCACTGTGTCAGCTCACAGCCTCGTGGTGGAAGATGAGGCTATACTTCCAAAGAATAACAGGGGAGCGGAGATGAAGGACCAAAGAGAGGCAGGCTTCCTGCAGTCACTGTGGAATAGCAATGCCTCATGTGCACTGTCTTCTTGTCTCTGAAACAACCAGCCTCATGTCTCCTTCCCTTGGTCCTGGTTCTCACTAACATTTGTGTCAACATGTCCTCCACTCCTCATCTCCTTTTCCTGCAAAATATTTACTCTTCCTCCCTCCATATCTCAGCACACTCACTACTTTATCCTTTCATCCATTCAGTATACTTGTTATCACCTCTTCTGTGTCAATATTTCCCTGCATGCTGTGGATAGACACTTGACCCAGAACCAAGTGTCATCGCATGGAGCTTACATTATATTCTAGGAGGAAGAAGTCAATATGCAAATAAGCACATATGCATATACTATTTAAGGTTTTCCAAAGCAGTTTGAAGAAAATTAAAGTGAGGCAACAAATAATGGGAGTTTGGAGGGGGGTATTTTTACTTAGGTTGCTTAGTGAAGGATTCTTTGGTATGGTGACATTAGGGCTGAGATCTGAAGAAAGTAGAGGTATGAGCCATGTCTATATTTGGGGAAAGAGCATCCTAGGCAGGGAGAACAATAATGACCAAGACAGTGGGAAAAGAGCATATTTGGTGGGCTTGAGAACTGAATAGAGGTACGTGTGGGAGGAGGGCAAGGACAGTAGGAAAAGGGGAGAGATTAGAGCAGATGACTTGAGGCTAGATTATAAAGAGGAGTGTAGGTGATGGTGAGGATTTTGGATTTTATTTTGACTGATATAAGAAGCTGTTGGCAGCTGAGAGGAGAGATGTGATATAATGTGGTTGATGATTTAATGGGATTCTGCGAGGCAAACAGACTGACCACAGGGAAGGGGCGGATTCGTGTGACAGTAGCACAGTGCTCTAGGCAAGAGAGGGGAGTTTAACACAGCCACAGAGGTAGAGATAGGAAGTAATTGCATTTTGAAGTTAGCCTCTGCAACAACTTGGATTTCACATGTGGTTTGAGACAAAGAAGAGAATGAAAAAGGGAAGAATGAAGGGTGGCCTTAGAGCTTTCAGCCTGAGAAAAATTAAGAATTCGCCGAAATTGCCATTTTCTGAGAAAGATAACCAGCAGAGATAATTTAGAATGAAAAGTCAAAGTTTCAATTTCAAAACTATCAGGTTTAATATGCCAATCATGTATCTTAAGTGAGGACCCATCCTCTTAGTTTCTCAGAGCACAATAGTCACACTATTAAAATAGTTTTTGTGCAACAAAGACACACTTGGGGCAAATGATGTCTCCCCAGGATTCTCAAACTGCATGGTCTTGTCCAAAACTTTCCAAACCTGGCTGCTGATAATACACAACAAAAGACATTTTCATATTTTCAGGTCAACACTTATCACTTTGCTTTGGACACAAGCTGTTTAAGTAGCCCAACCACCAACCACAAGTTCAGCATGTCCTCGGAAGGACTCACGTGATGCCACAAATAATTTTTCTCATGGCCAACATTTATTGTAGGGGCATGGCAAGAATGAGAATGCAAGCCTGATCAGTAAGAGGAAAACACTTCACATGATGTCTCGTATCCAAATCCACATGTGGACTTCCTGTGCTCTCCCTGAGGGGGCCACATTCTCCCTCAGCCCTGAACTGCAGTAACCTCTGTGCACCTTTCCATCCAGGGAAGTCCCTTTGAACTGAGCACAGGACTTTTCCCAGGGACTGGTTACATAGGCACCAATGACCAGCCATAGCTATCAAAACTCTAGACTCCTAGGAGGAAATTGGGTGATCAATAATCCAGACAGGCAAATATTCTTATCATTTAGAGAACTGACAAAATTCAAGTAACCCACTAACCCAGACACCAGACAATGGCCAGTCATTCTAGCAGATCTTTCTGAAGATCCAGTTACCCATATTATCTCTTCTCTGCCTTATTATAGATTTGGGATATCCTAAGTTGTAGAGTGGGACTTGGAAATCTGTAGTTTGGCTTTGTTTTGTATTGTTTGGGTTTTAAGAGCTGGAAACCACTAATGGAAGCCACATGAAGTTCACCATATAAAGTCGACCCGAGGCAAACTTCCAATTCACAACCAATGAGGCAAGGGACAGTGGGTGGAGACCTCTTCTATCAATAACTGAGTTCCTAGGCAAATCACCTCACCCCTCTGTTACTTCATCTGTAAAAGGATGGGTGGGTAGGATAGTTGTTAAGGTCAGTTATAGAATGTTCCCTGAAGAGCTCAGGGTCGATATAGTTAAGTCATGAGGGTTGTAATCACATCAGTAGATAAATCTATTGTGATGGATTTGGCTAGGTGGCAACCTAGGCAGATAGGCTATGGCTAGAGGAGGTGGGTCCCTGGGGGTGCGACTTTGGGGATTATATATGGTTCCTCCTCCCCTTGCTTGCTGTCTTGTTTCTGGCTTCCATGATATGAGATCAGAACCTTGCTCTCTTCCTTTTTCCACTCCCCACCATGCCCTGAGCTTCAGACCCTAGCCACACATGTATGGAGCCCAGAATTTCCACAAACTGTGAGCACGTGAATCTTCCTTCTTCTAAATTGTGCAGCTTGTCATTTTGGATTATAGCAGTAAGAATGCTGACCAAACAATAGGCAACCCCAATATTCTATTTATTTCTAAAATTCTTCGATCTAGGTAAGAAAACACAGTATGAAAAGACACAGATATCCTGGCCAATGTTCTTCCCTCTCCTTCCTTCTCTGTCCTTGAAATCCAGAGAGCAAAGCCCATACCCTGCCCTCCATCTCCATTCTGGAGGGTGTGTGGCTGTGGCATGCTGCAAGATTAAGAGAAGCAAAGGCCGCCTTCAACTGATTTCCTCTCCACTTGACTGATACAAATGACGAGACAATTGTATAGTGGAACTAGGGAATGCACTTGCTTTGAGGGAATAAAAGAGAGAGATTAAAACTTAAAGAGACACTAGTGCCTTTTGGGGAATTTTAAAGACAAGTCTTCCCTAAGACATCTCTACTGATAAATCTTAGACTTCCTGCGGAAGCTCTTCATCCTATTTTGTGTCCATAATCTTTTATGGGAGTATGAGAAAAGTGTGGCTGCATGTTACAAAACAGAAGTAACCAAGATGAAATCAGAATAGAGTTTGTAACTCTGTCATAGAATGAGGAGATCTTAATGCCATGCATACCTCATTACAGAAGGGCTTGTTAGATCTAGGTTAGGTTTTATTGTCTAAGTTTTATTGATGCTTAGACACAATAGGTTAGATCAGGGTCAATAAAAAGATAAAATTGACATGTATAAAATCCCTATTAATATGGTAGATCACTAATAATCATATATTATATAGTAATATCTCTGAAAAATTTTAAGATGCCTCTCCTTTGCTTATTCCCCCTTTTTTCCCTGCTCTCAAATTTGTCATCTTTTAGATCTTTCTTATCAATATACAATCATATGTTAGTATCCCTAATCTTAAAATACATGATGCCATTTCAAATTTATCACCTACTCACTGTTAGTTCTATTCCAAAATGGTGTTTATTGCCAACTATTCCCAAGAAAACTGCTTTCAGCAAGTAAATAAGCAACATCTATGTTGCTTGATCCAGGACAAACTCATCTTCATCTTGCTCAATCTACTGGCCATGTTCATCATAGTTAACCATTTCTATCTCTATTTTCTGTGGTACAACACTCACCCAATTTATCTTATAACTTATTCCTCCTAGTTACATATGATGTGGACACATGTGTATGCAGAAAGAGGGGTAATATGCAAAGTATAAATGCTTCCTTTTCAGCTAGATAAAATTTTACATATTTACATACTGGTGTAGCTATTAGCCAAAAATATAGAATATTTTTAGAAGGTTCCCTCACACCACTTCCAAGTCAATACACTCCTTCCCAAAGAAATAAGTACTATAAACATATCCTACAGGGCTTCCAATAGTAGCCAGAGATGATGAGGCCCCCCGACAAGCAGTTTTCATGCCTCAGGATGAGACTGAGAAACATTTTCCTGATATCTCATTGGCCAAATAGAGTAACATGGGCAAGTCTAGACTAAAAGAGTAAAGTAAGAAACTCAACTTCTTATGAAAAGGACCTGCAAAGACATATTATAAAGAGGTGTTCCCATTTTTGAGAGAGATTTGCATGAGTGAGATGACAATCTGCCCCCAAATCTCTATGGTTTCAAGCCAAGGAAGAATCCCTATAATTTTTTTTCTCCCCAAAACACCTATTGTTTCATTCCTTAGTTTTCTGCTGGAAAAAATCATTTAATAACCCTTCTGCTTTTAATTGCATTAACTAAGAATGATAATGGTAATAGCCTGTATTCATTGGGCGGTGGCAGTATGGCAGGCTCTAAGTGACACAAACTTATTACATTTCATTGTTGAAATATTTATATATAATAGTATTCCCATTTCACAGGCAAGGATACTGAGACTCAGCAAAATTAAATAACTTTTTCAAGGTCTCAAGGAAAATATGTAGCAGAAGTTGGACTCAAACTCAAGTTTGATCCCAGGCTCATTATCTTATTAAGCACTAGGCTATCTGGATCTCATGAATACATTTTGTTCAAAATCGGATAGCCAAAAAACTTAGCAGAATTCATCTACAGAAATAGTCTTGGGATTGTATACAACATTCAACATCCTCTAGTTCAACATCAAAAGTGTGAAATTTCAAGTCAGATGGCAAGCACTCACCTGGCTATGTCTGTGATCCTTCCAATAATACGAGAGATAACAACTTTACTAGAAAGCCCAGGCCATTTCCAGAGCAGAAAATGTATCAGCGAGTGGAAGAGAGATAGAGCCAAGTAGATGGCTCCTGCTTCTTGTATCTCTTCAGTGTCTACAACCTCCTGATTGGGAGAATCCAGTTGGTGTCAGATCCTCTCCTAATATCTCTTACCAGATTAGCACCTCTTTTTTTCCAGAAACTGTGAGAATTATCAAAGTAAAAGTATTCACTGGGCAATGCCAGATTTGGAGTGTGCATGTGTCTGAGCACATACGTAGGGATCAGAAGTCAGATAAAAATCTCAAGAAATCAGGAAGCATGAGAAGAAACTGTACCATTCCCTCTTCAAGAAATACTTTTATCTTTCTGTTTGGAAATCTATAAAGCCCATTAGTCTCTTAAAGGATATGGCATGGCAATATATCAGTGGAAACAATCACTAATTAAACCTTAGCTAAGCATAACTATCAATAGTCTACTTCCCCATATAAAACTTTTTTAATGTCTGTGTTTGAACTAGTGACTGAGCAAATACGGTCTAGCATTTATAGTTGTTAAAGTTGTGTATTGAACAAGTCTAGAAGATGCCTTTCATCTTGTTCTTTTCACAGATTTGTATAGCTATTATTCCATTTTTTCTGGCAGATGGCAATACATTTTAGTAAGAAAGGGATATATATTTTTTCCCTAATTCATCCAAATTCACCATTTACAGATAGGAAAATATCACCATGCATCTCAGATGCCTCGCTCTTCACTGGAACTGGGAGATGTTCTGCAAACCAAGACATAGTTCTTTTAAGGTAATTCACTATGTTGTATTCCTTCAGGGTTTTTAAAACATAAAATTGGTGTTCCAGGAAACATTAAATTCAATTGCCCTTGGATAGCCCAATACCTTCAACTGGAGACAAGTCCTTCTATAGAACTTAATAAAACCAGTGAGCAAACAAATAGGTTTCATCTCCGACCTGGGACAATGAGCCATACCCAAAACCAGAGCTCATTCCCTGGGGCAGCGGAGTCTTTGGACTTCATTAGTTTTAGAAGTCCAGTTACCCATGGATTTATAGAAGCAGCTGCTGAGGGATGAGATGGGGGCTGGAGACAGAGTGCCTTGGTTGTGATTCTTATTTTGTGATCCATGTGACTCTGGTGTATCAGTGGCCTTCTGTCTACCCCAATTTCCTCCTGTAGGACATTGAAGGGACCATAGGTACCATAGCCGCCTTTCATAATTGTGGAACTGAGATGCACTAAATTGACCCAAGACATTTGTGAAATGTTGTTCTAGGCCACAGTGTAGCCTATAAATCTAAAGGCTTCTTAAAAGTCATTTTGATTTTGTCTTTAAGGCCAAGGTCACAAACTTCAGTCTGTGGAGGAACAGACAGTTGAACCAGCTATTAGGCTATTAACACTCAGCTTCAAATCCCTTTCCTAATACTACTTTGTGATGTTGGGGCTCAAACTCTGAAATTCATTTCTCAGCCCTCTACTGTAGGCTGTGCCCCTTGGGGCAGGAGAGGGAACCTGGAAGCTCCAGGAGGGGCAAGTCTGCTTCTCTTATTTGGCTTCCTGTTGCTGTTTTATTTCAGATCCAGTTGTCTGTCTGTTCCTATCCAAGTCAGCATAGCAGCATACCTCCACCCCAGTAAGGGAGATGCATGCTCCAGCACCAGCGGTGGAGTTGGCAGCTTGTCTAAAAGTTGCAGAGTGAGCCTCATCATGCCTCTGCAAAGACACCACAGCAGCATGTACTCTTTTCTGCAAAAATATGGGTTGCAGCCTCTCGGGTTCCCTCTTCATAGGTTGATTTCAACTCCTCAGAGGCCCTTCCCCAGCCCGTCATTTTTCTTTTCTTTATTTTGGCAGCATTATGGATTGAACACAGAGGCACGCTACCACTGAGCTACATCCCAGCGCTTTTTATTTTTTATTTTGAAACAGGGTCTCACTACGTTGCCCAGGCTGGCCTGGAACTTGCTATCATCCTGCCTCAGCCTCCCTCCAGAGTAACTGGGATTATAGGTGTTTACCACCATGGTAGATGGCTGCCAACCATTCAATTTTTAATACAAGCCCAGAGGTGGCTGCTGCTTCCTGTTGTGGCCTTCTCTTTTAATCTCAGTATTCCTTTTACACGTCTTTTTATTTCTTCCACATCCAGTTTACATTTGCAATAATTGAACTCACTTCTATTCATTGCTGAGACTGCATCTCTTCACTGGCTCCTGACTAATGCAGGGATATAAATTAATCGGGCTTGTTATTCCTTGCATATCCTGGTTTTTCTTACCCATCTACATTTTTACTTATTGGCTTTACAAAGCTTGACTTTTCTTAAGTCACATTGTTATCTTATACACCTGGTTTGCACAGCAAACATGCCATTCATTCCCATAGGGTTTTGTGTCCTTTCTCTTTTGCCTCCCTCCTTCTCTTACACTAGCTTCATTTCCCCACTTCTTCTCAACGCAAGTATCCAAAGACTATTGTACTTCTCTCTTACTTTTCATAACAAAAAAGACAACTCTCAGGAAACTCGGGGCTAAGAAGAAATAGAAGTCCAGAAAGCGACGAACTAGAGAGTGCACTGAAGGTGAAGCCCAACTCGCTCCTGATTGTCACAGGGAAGGAGTGTGAGCTCGGGGGTGGCAGATCCCTCAATTTTTCACAACAAAAAGGAATCCAGGTTTTTGTGTCTTGAATGTAAATGTTCAAAACTGCCGGGTGTGGTGGCGCACACTTATAATCCCAGTACTTTAAAGGCTGAGACAGGAGGATCACAGGTCCACCGCCAGCCTCAGCTACTTAGTGAGGCCCTCTGCAACTTAGTGAGACCCTGTTTCAAAATAAAGACTAAAAAAAAAGGGCTGGGGGTGTAGCGCAGTAGTAGAATGTCCCTGGGTTCAATCCCCAGTACCTCAAATAAATGAATGAATGAATGAATGAATGAATGGATGTTCATAACTAACTGGGAAAAGAATATTAAATATTGTGCTGGCTGACACAGTGCAGCCCAAACAATAGTCATCTGTGGGACAGATTTTGCCTGGCAGCTGCCAAAGTTGCTTTTCACCATCCAAACCATGTTCCTCTCCAGCCAAATTTTCATGCATACCTTCGTACTGTCAGATAATCACGTTAGAGCAGGAGAGCAAATAACATACAGCTAGGGAGAAAATCCCAGCTATAAAAAGAAGTCATTGATCACATAATCAGGGTTTGAGAAAGATCTATATTAAGGAGTGTTCTCCATTACGGAAACCATTTAGGGAAAGGTGGTTATTGAAAGGTTTTGAGAAATAGAGCTGGATTGGAAGCAAATCCTCTAATTTATTATTTCAAAATCACTTGGCTATAATTGGCTTTGCTGTCCAAGTCTAAACCTCAGAATAGTAACAGCAAGTTCCAGACCCATGAATGGTAGAGCCTGTACCTACAGAGAGCCACTGCTGTTCACCAGGGTACCTCAGACACAGTTTGGAACACATTGATGGCAGCTTATCATTTTTCAGTAGCATTTGATTGCAGAACTTTTTATGGTAGTGAATTGAGCCAAATTTGGATTAAGGGATATTCTCGCATATGATGGTAAATTGTAAACACAGTATTTGCATTGAAAGAATTCCAGTTTTTGTTTTCAAGAAATCATTCCTTTAATAGGAATGTATTATTCCTAGTTAATTGAGAAACCATATAAAGACTCTGTTTTTCTCCTGACTCCTTGCTTTTGCTCAAACTAGATCAATTACATAGATCCCTCCCCACTGCATCCCCATTTCCACTCATCAGAGCATAACTGAGTTTTCAAAACCCACCTTTCCAGATAACCTTTCTATTATCCTTTATTTCCTTAAAAACCAACTTATTGGCCGGGCGTGGTGGTGCACGCTTGTAATCCCAGTACTTTGGGAGGCGGAGACCTGAGGATCCGGGTTTGCGGCCAGCCTCAGTGCTCGCTCTCTCTCTCTCTCTTTCTCTCTCTCTCTCTCTGTCTCTCTTTCTCTACTTAGTGAGGCCCTCCGCAACTTCGTGAGACCCGGTTTCAAAATAAAGTATAAAAAAACAGGGCCGGGGGTGTAGCGGGGAGGTAGAACGCCCCTGGGTTCAATTCCCGGTACCACAAAAAACAAACAAACAAAAAAACAACTTATTGTTTTTCTGCTCCTTCCTCAGTAAATTCTTTGTATATTTGGCCTCCATGATTCCTTCCATGTTTCACCTTCCTTCTCAGACTTCTTCAAGTGAGGGGTTTCCATTATCTCTCTAAATTCTTGTATTTTCAAATACAGATTGTATTTTCAAAGTTCAGATTTCAGCTCCCTTCCTTTTTGCTTCATACCTTATCCTGGGCAATTTTATCTACACTCTTCTAATTATAGTCTGTATGCTGTTGAATCCTAAAGTTATATATTGGGATTCCACCTCTTTCCTTAAACCCAAACAAGTCATTCTGCCTGACTGCTGAACCTCCTCCACTGTTCAACAGGCACCTATACCACTTGCAAATCACCACAGCAGATCCTGTTGTCTTTCCCCAGCCAAACTTCCTTTGCTCATTGACTTCTATCGTCTCTCTTATAGTTAAAACCATTTTACTTGGTCATCCCACTTGGCTCCTTATTCTCTTCTATCTCTCATAGCCACTCAAAGATCTACTCTATTCCCTGTAGTCCCAATACTTATGAAACTGAGACAGGAGGATCACAGATTAAAAGAGAGCCTTGGCAACTTAGTGAGACCCTGTTTCAAGATTTAAAAAAGCCGGGCATGGTGGCACAAGCTTGTAATCCCAGTACTTTGGGAGGCGGAGACTGGAGGATCTGGGTTCCTGGCCAGCCTCAGCTCGCTCTCTCTCTCTCTCTCCCTGTTTCTCTCTCTCTCGTTCTCTACTTAGTGAGGCCCTCCGCAACTTCGTGAGACCCGGTTTCAAAATAAAGTATAAAAAATAGGGCCGGGGGCGTAGCGCGGAGGTAGAACGCCCCTGCGTTCAATCCCTGGTACCGCAAAAAAAAAAAAAATAAGATTAAAAAAAAATTAAAGGGGGCCAGAGATGTATCTCAGAAGTAGAATACTCCTGGGCTCAATCCCCAGTATCCACCCTCCAAAATTTCTTAAGTCTCTTTCCCTTCTCCCCATTCCCACCACCATTATCATCTTAGCAGAGACTATTAGTTATCTCTCACCTGTATTTCTGTTTCAACCTGTAGACAGGTGCTATTGGCTCAAGTGCTTCCCTAAACCAATCTGTTCACCTGGAGACCAGATAAATTCCAATTCCACCAAAGCACAATGAGGATCTACTCGCCTGCTTACAAACCATGCATTGGCTTGAGATAATTTTGTCATCTAGCCTGTGATGGATTACACAGCATTATATGTATTTCCTATGTGTCTTTACTCTTGCACTCATATAGGATCATCCTCATTCCACTAAATTTGCCAGGATCTTGAATCTTGTACATTAACTTCTTGAAAAGCCATTCCTGACTTCTTTCTCTGTCTTCTGCTATAAAGTACTCTCTTCTATCCTTACTTTATTTTATTCACAGCATTGAGACTGTTTGCTTGGACAATACAAAAACCATTAACTACCTACAAACTTCAATTAATTGGTGGATGTCATATGAAACTCTACATTGACAAGATAACTGAAATTTAGTTGGGTGTTTTTTACCAGATGCCTGTAATCCTAGTATGTGGGAGGCTGAGATAGGAGGATCACAGGTTCATGGCCAGCTTCAGCAACATAGAGAGGCCAGTCTCAGCAACTTGTGAGACCCTGTTTCAAAATAAAAAATAACATAGGGATGGGATGTATTAGCTCAGAGATAGAATACCCCTGGTTTAATCCCCAGTACCACACACAAACACAATAAAAAGATACCTGAAATTTGACTGGACTCACTGGGGGTGGGGGTAATAAGATTGATTATTGATGTCTAATTAGAACAAGAGAGTAACAGACCCTTTTTTCACATGATGTGTATTATTTACTTTTACAACAATTGTCTGTGCAACATAATCCCAATTTGTCAAACAAGAAGAAAAAAAATGCTAAATTAGCTTCTTGTAAAAGGGCACACGATATGTGGCATGGGCAGGATTAGTCTGATTTTCTTTAACTCAGAAGTGTGCATTCTTTATTTCAGAAACCCATTCCACACCCAGAGAATTAAATATATTGGTTGTAGTGACTGACATACATTAAGCCCAGTGCTAAACATTGTGAAGATAAGGACATAAAAGGAGACATATCCCTGTCCTCAAGGAGCTCCTGTGAATATGACAAGCACTTTAAAATTGCAAGGCTGTGATAATGGTCCTGTAAATGCAGATGCTATATAATCTCTCATGAAAAGTTTATTATTCTTCATTAAGATTTCAATCTTTCTTAGAAAACAGATCACCTCTTGTAATCCCAGTACTTTGGGAGGCGGAGACCGGAGCATCCGGGTTCGCGGCCAGCCTCAGCTCTCTCGCTCTCTCTCCCTGTCTCTCTCTCTCTCTCTCTCTCTCTCTCTCTCTCTCTCTCTCTACCTAGTGAGGCCCTCCACAACTTCGTGAGACCTGGTTTCAAAATAAAGGATAAAAAAGAAATAGGGCCAGGGGTATAGCGCAGAGGTAGAACGTTCCTGGGTTCAATCCCCGGTACCACACACACAAAAAAAGAAAACAGATCACCTGGGGTCCATTTGGACTTGCCATTTCTACCATCATTTAGCTTTCTTTAGGAAAGTTAGGATAGATGATGACCCTGCTATTGGAGCCACAGTTAGATAGTGAGAATTGTCAGTTTTCCTTTGTACAAAAGGCCATGTAAGGTACTAGCAAGAACCTCCATTCAAACCAGCCTGGTACAAATTCAAATTCTTGCATTACCTTTAATTTGCGTCATAATTTTGTGTCATGATATCTACTTCCTAGGATTTTGGTAACGATTAAATAAAATACGGCATGTGAAATGCCTAGCTCACACCAGACACTTTGTGAACCCTGGTTCAGATGTCCACTTGAGTCTAAGCCAAGAATAGTAATCTCTATTAGTGTCAAAAATAAGAATTAGCAAATTGCCTCAAGCTTTTGTGTACAAATAAAATAAAGGACTAACCATATAAACCTGTTGAAAATGTTGCTTGCTATCACAAGGTCTTGAGTATCCACTGACCTTTCAAATATCCTCAAAAGACATTAATTTCCTTGCTTTTGTTAGTTGTAAGGAAAGTCTTACAGGGGCTGGTTGGTGATCAATACTGTACTTAGAGAGCTGGACAAAAGAAGACAATGCCCAGGCTCTCAATGGAGGCGGATGGTTCAAGATGCTGTGTTCCCCTCTCAGATAAGGCCCAACTACTGACAGACCTTGGCCTTCGCTGCTGTGAGTTGTGGTACAAAGAGGCAGAGACCTGGAAACTAACAGCTGTGCTTACTCACAGAAAACACCTGCCACAAAAACATGCTTAACTGAGGCCAAGAAAGAAAAATATTCCTTATTAAAATAGTCCTAACTTGATCCAAATGGTGGGGACACATCTGAAATTCTCAAGAGGGGACCAATCTGAGGCAGGCCTTGCACTGGGGGTGGGTGGGGGAAGTCTGTGCTACACAGATAATTCAGTGGACTCCATTTTTTATTTATAGCAATGTTTATCACTCGGTGTGGAACAATATTTTCATGAATATACCATGGTAATTCAAGATGATAACTGGTGAAGGAATAGATAGGATACTTTTTGTATTATTTTTGCAACTCTTCTGTAATATAAAATTATTCAAAAATTAAAAGTTCTTTAGCCCAGTTTGGTGGCACAGGCCTGTAATCCCAGTCCTTGGGAGGCTAAGATAGGCCGATCTCAGGTTTGAGGCCAGCCTCAGCAACTTAGCGAGGTCCTCAGCAATTTAGTGAGACCTTGTTTCATAATAAAAAATAAAATAGGGCTGGAGGTGTAGCTCAGAGGTAGAACACCCCTGAGTTCAATCCCTAGTACCAATAAATAAATAAATAAATGTATGTATGTTTATTTTTAAATGTCCATACACTTTTTATCTTAGTATGACATGAAGATGCAGAGAGTGACTGAGGTAGTCAAGGACTACTTTTTTTTTTTTTTGCGGTACTGGGGATTGAACCCAGGGGCATTCTACCTCCGCGCTACACCCCCGGCCCTATTTTTTTTATACTTTATTTTGAAACCGGGTCTCACGAAGTTGCGGAGGGCCTCACTAGGTAGAGAGAGAGAGAGAGAGCTGAGGCTGGCCACGAACCCGGATCCTCCAGTCTCCGCCTCCCAAAGTACTGGGATTACAAGTGTGCGCCACCACGCCCGGCTAAGGACTACTTTTAAGAAAAGGTGGTAGTTGAGTTCAACATTAAAAAAAAAGTAGGGGTAAATAAGGTGGATAAAGGGTAGGGTACTGCACATTTAGTAAACTAGTCATTTTACCACATAATACTTCACAGGTGTCTTTCTATGTCAGTGACTAAAGATCTACATTATTTTTGCTAGGATGATAGTTCCTGGAATAATTGTATAAGTCATTAATTTCTTCACTATGAACATTTAATGTTTTACCATTTTTTCCTTTTTATAACCAAATCTGCAGGAAACTTACAATAATATTTCCACTTGTATTTTAAGTACCCATTTAATTTTATCCCACTGAACTATAATCTTTTCCAATGACAAAAGTCATGTTGATCTTGCTCACTTAGTCACCAGGATATAGTGTGACACTCAATAAAATTTTATTGAATGGATGAGTGTGTAGCATATGCAAAGAAACAGACAGAAAAAAATAGCAGGGAGTGTAAAAGATCTGGAAGTAATTTTATGCAGCTGGGATAAAACATGCCCACTTTGAAATTTTAGGAGCAGAGAGGGAATTGAATGGGGTTGAAACTCTCTAATAATAAACAAAATGTTTACTTTGGACACCTTCTGTGTTGTGTACTGTAACTACAAAGAAGATATAGTTGTTCATCCAGGGAGTTTATGGGCTTGAAGGGCCAACGATATAAAGGAATTCCTTTACCTCTTCATCTAGAAGACTCCAGGAAGACTTTTATGTACTTTAAGGGGGAACCTTAGACAGATTTTTGAATCAGCTTCCTTCTCTGCAGAAGGAAACAGAGAGAAGTAGGGTGAGGAATCCAAAGTTCAGATGTAAGTTGATTGCAATAGATAGAAATTATTAATGGTTCCACTAAGTGACCGTGGAGACTGAGAAGGGATGACTGGAGGGGTCACTGAAGTTAGGAGGATGCGACATGAGGCCTGTGTGAGAGGAGACTCAGGAGGAAGGTGAGGGTTCCATCAGGGTTAGCATCAGTACTGCTCTGTGACTGATTGGATGTGGAGGGTAATGAACACAGTCGTGACTCCTGAGTTCCAAATTAATGGCTCACATCCATGGATGGGTAAAAATGGCACACACACACACAAGGTAGAAGAAGGCAGTGCAATCTGTTGTGTGATTGGAATGGGCTGTTCGAACACCTAATGGTGGAGGTAACTCTAAGACTTCTGGGTGAATGTTCACGTAGGCAGTGGAGCATACTGGTCTCTAGGGAGACAGCTCTGGGCTAAAGATACAGAACTTGAAGAGCACATCAGTAGACCTTAGAAGGAGACTCATTATAAAGGAGACCATGCAATGAGACTACGTTGAAGAGGAGAGAATCCAGAATGCACTCCTCAGAGTGCCAGCATTTAAGATGAACCAGAGAAAGAAGCACACTTAAAAGTCATGGTGAGAGCCGGGCATGGTGGTGCACGCTTGTAATCCTAGTACTTGGGAGACTGGGACAGGAGGATCCAGGTTCGCGGCCAGCCTCAGCTACTTAGTGAGGCCTCTGCAACTTAGTGAGACCCTGTTTCAAAATAAAGAATAAAAAATAGGGCTGGGGATGTAGCTCAGAGGTAGAATGCCCCTGGGTTCAATCCCCAGTACTGCAAAATAAATAAGTAAATAAATAAATTAATTAATTAATAAAAGTCATGGTGAGATTGATGGGAGGCTGAGGCAAGAATGACTTAGGAGAGCCCACTGAAGTCTGACTGAGGAGGGAGGGAGGATTCATGAATACCAGGTGTCAATGAGGGGTCCAGTAATGAAGCCCCCATAGTGATGGGACTTTCCATGAGGGTGTCACCCCAAATCTCGCTCAGAGCAAGGCTAGACACTCTGCCAATTGCTGTACATAGATAATTGCATTTAGTTTATACAACAGCTGATGAGGCAAGTATCTAATCCTGATGTTTCAGACGAAGAAACAGTAGCTTAACGGACTGACTAGCAAACATGCAACTAGTCATCGGTAACTGTGATTCAGACCTAGGAGAGCTGGTGCTAAAAACTGCTCTCTGAACAACTAAGCTCTACTGTGCCACCCACTGACGCATCTAATTATGTTCAACTCAGCACTCCGCTTCACAGTTTGGAGTTTTGCTTTGTCCTCTAATTTTTCATAAGAATGAAGAATAATTCTCTAATGCTATTCTAAAGCATCATCAGGACTGAGACATATCATATGCTGCTGTGTGTTGCCCCAAGATTGGTCCTTCAAATTTCTTTTAATAAATGCTATTGAACAGAAATGGCCATTTAGGGTGTTAAAATAAATGCAGACCAGCCACGTTGTCCTACAATGACAAAAATAGCAGATAAAAGAACGATGAGGCCGTTGACTATGCTTCCTGGTGATAAGCACTAGGTCACTGTACTTCTCCAATGATGTAGGTGTGAAATCTCCAAAGTTATCAGACAAGGCCACACAGAGACCTTGACACTTCCATAATGAGTTAATAATATATATTCCATACTTAATGCATGAGGAAGCAAACCACAGAAATTGCATAAAAGAGGTCAAACTCACATCTCTGGTGGGCAGTTCCTTTGAGCTTTGAGTCTGGAGCAAACTATTGTGGAAGGAAAATGCTTTTCATCTTCCTGCTAATAAATAAATCACCAGTTGTTTTAGATTTTAAAACATCTGAACAGTACCCCAGGGCTCTGTAAAGGCTTTATTCTCTAGTTCCATTAGCATGCAAGCCATTCTTTTAGCTGTGTACATAATCACCTATGCAAGCAATGCTGTGAATTTTGCACTCTTCTGAGAAGTGGGCATCGTAGATGTCTTTTGCATAAAGCTGGCTGCCGTGGTGCAATTAGAGGAGAAATAGATCTCACCATCTCCACGACAGCCTGTGCAGCTGAAACCAGGCAATGTGGATGGCTTTGAGAAAATGGGATCTTGTATTCTTTGACAGTGTAATTATTATGCTCTGTCAGCTTCTCCGACTTTTTCATAAAAATCACTTAACATTTCACAAAGATATTACTTTCGCCATCAAATATCACTTTGAGAAACGTTAATAATTTAGGAACTTCTATATTAAAAATCACTAATTCACTAAATGCATGAGATGCCGTGAGTTCTCCCATCCTGAAATATTTTTCCCCAGATGCATTGAGATATAATTGATATGCAAAAACCCTCATGTAATGTATATAATTTGGTGAGTTTGGATCTATGTATACATACCATCACCACAGTGTGGGTAATAAACATTCATTATTTCCAAATGTTGAATACTTCAGTCCCAGTGTAAGACATTGGCAAGAACAAGGTAGCTGCATTAAGGAACTACTCCAGGATTTAGAGACCAAGTAGTTGACAAGACAATTGCAAATGATTAGGAAAGTACTGTGGCTATTTTTAGAAGAGCTTTCCTTGCCAACAACCAAGCTATGTGTCATTATATGCTATTTTTAACTTAAATCTAAAGCCTTGTCTTGTAAAGACTTTTCTCTGAGCTGAAGGACATGAGCAATGGGAAATGGGTATTTTACCTTTTTTAGTTGATTTTAAAATGTATGTACAAAAAATAAAATTCAATCTCTTTGGTGTAGACTACCGTGAGTTTTGACCTCAAAATAGGTCTTATGAAACTATGCCACAATCAAAAAACAGAACAATGCTGTCAACCCCAAAAACAATTTTTTTTTTTTGCGGTACCGGGGATTAAACCCAGGGGCATTCTACCTCCGCGCTACTCCCCCGGCCCTATTTTTTATACTTTATTTTGAAACCGGGTCTCACGAAGTTGTGGAGGGCCTCACTAAGTAGAAAGAGAGAGAGATAGAGAGAGAGAGAGAGAGAGATAGAGCGAGTGCTGAAGCTGGCCGCGAACCCGGATCCTCCGGTCTCTGCCTCCCAAAGTACTGGGATTACAAGCGTGCGCCACCACTCCCGGCCCAAAAACAATTTGTGCTGGCCCTTGATGGTCACTCTTTCCATGCTTAGCCCCTGGCAACCTACTAATCAGTTTTCTGTCCCTAAAGTTTTGCTTTCCAAACTGTTGTATAATAAATCACTGGTTTTTTATTAGTAGTATTCTACTGTATGGAATACTACAGTTTGTTTATTCTGGAAAAAAATGCATTTCTGATACCATGATGGCAACCATAATAATGACATCAATAATAATAATAAAAATAATAATAATAATAATGACATCAATAATAATGACATCAATAATAATGACATCAATAATAATGACATTGTGTGGGTGCTTATTGTGTGCTATGCAGTGTTCCAGCTTTGTCAACATACTACTTCATTTAATTTCCTCATCATATAAGATAGGCAATATCATTATCCCACCTTACCTAAAAGAATAGAAAAAAAAGTTGACATATTCCTTTCAAAGAATGTTAAGTAACCTCTCTAGAATCACATAATTGTAAGTGTCATAGCTGCGTTTGTGTCGGGGCAGCCTGAATTCAGAACCTAACATGGCAGCCAGTGTCACAACTGCTTCCCAAGTGCTGCTACCAACTATATGTCATTTGCCCTTGGACTCCATGGCAGATGTTTCCTCGATTTATTTTCACATGAATAAGGTAGGTTGAGGAAAATGAGACTACATAACTTGACCTAAATCACTCTAATATTATTACCATGTTTGCAATCAAATCATGGAAACTGGGTCTTAGTCCCTTTAAGGGTATTTAGCTTTGATCAGTTTCTGGATTTCATTGTTTTATTTCCTCCTAAAATATTGCACTTTCAAATCGTATTAGCATGCACGGAGCTTTTGGAGTTGGAATAACTTGTTGGGCATTGGTACGAATCATCGTCCAGGCTTTAAGATTCGATAATGAAATATATTTGGTAGAAAAGAGACATTGTCTCTATCTTGATTTATTTCTGCCTGTGGGAAATTGAAGGGATGAAAAAAATCTGCTATCCTGAATCGAACTGCATAGAGTTGACGTGGCAAATATACTTCAGGTTGTTCTTTAAGAGGTTAAATCTTTATTTCAGAATGAAGATAAAATAAATTTTGATGCTAGATTGTTTGTTATCACTCTATCATGAACACTGTAAAACTCGAAGCAACAATTTCTAATATGTCTAAAGGGAGAATACGATTGTATTTTTCAATTGTATTTATAGTAATAATAATGTACTTAGTTCACATCTTTAAAAAAAGTCCTTGAAGTACTTTAAATATTATAATTAACCCTCACTGTACTTAGGACATAGATAGTATATCAATTTTATGAAGGCAGCCCCTGAAAATCAAACTTAAGGTCTTAGGGTCAAAGTCATAGCATGTTGATAATAGTAACCTTTCATGGTGGATGCAAATCTGTGAAAAAGTAGGAAACAACCCAGCATATTCTATGGTCTGATACTTCAACATTACACTTTGCACTTTCCAGTGGTCTTTGGGATGATTAATTTCTCAATAAATTTCCAGAGAAGAAAGACACCCTGAATCCACTTTCCTAGACACGTTTCAAAAAATAAATAAAAAGGGCCAATAAATATATGAAAAAATGTTCAACATCATTAGCAATCAGGTCAATGCAAATTAAAAACACACTGAGATTCCGTCTAACTCCAGTTAGAATGGCAATCATCACAAATACAAACAATAATATATGCTGGCAAGGATGTGGAAAAATAGGAACCCTTATACACTGTTGGTGGCATTGCAAATTAGTGCAACCACTATGGAGATCAGTGGAGGTTTCTCAGAAGAGTGGGAATGGAACCATCATATTACCCAGCCATACCACTCCTGGGTATCTTTCCAAAGGACCTGAAGTCAGAATATCATAGTGATTCATACATATCCATGTTTCTAGAAGCACAGTTCACAATAGCCAAATTATGGAACCAGCCTAGGTGTCCATCAGCAGATGAATGTGAATTTCAGCTTAATTAAAGGGGGATTTTTCTCAGATCATTGGAACAGTCCAGAATGGACTAGTTTGTCTTGAAAATTGTGAATTAAGAAGAGATTCCTACATCCAGTGGGTGATTTGACTAGATGCAAAGCAACACTTCCTCCAGCTCTAAGAAACCAACTAGAAAACTAGTTTACACTTTTCCTTAACAGCTTTATAGAGGTATAATCAACATACAGTCAACTGTACATATCAAAAATATATACTTTTAAATGTTCATTTTTATCATCTTAATAATTTTAAGTATACAGTTCAGTAGCATTAAATATACTCACTTTGTTGTACACAAATCTCCTGAATTTTTTTATCTTGCAGAACTAAAACTCTATGCCAATTAAACAACCACTCATTTCCCTTCCCTCCTGGGCCCTGTAACCACGATTCTACTTTCTTTTTCTGTGAATTTGACTACTTTAAATGCCTCATATAAGTGGAGTCATACAGAGTGTTTTTTGTGAGTTATTTTAATTAGCATAATGCCCTAGAGGTTCATCCATGTCATAGCATATGGCAGAATTTCTTTTGTGGTTAAAACTGAATTATATTCCATTGTGTATATACACACCACAGCTTGTTTATCCATTCATCTGTAGATGAACATTTTGGGTGCCTTCGACTTTGGGGCTATTGTGAATAATGCTACTATGAACATGGATATGCAAATATTTGTTTGAGATCCTGCTTTCAATTCTTTTGGGTATATACCAAGATGTGGGATTGCTATGTAATACAGGAATTCTATTTTTAATTTTTCAAGGAGCCATTTGTGTTGGTCAGATTTCTTTTACTGTATCAAAACACCTGAGATAATCAACTTAGAAAGAGGAAAGGTTTATTTTGGCTCACAGTGTTGGAGGCTCCAACAGGTTGGCCCTGTTGCTTTTGGGCCTGTGGCTAGGCAGTACATCAGGGCAGGAGTGTGTGGTGGAGCAAACTGCTCACCTCATTATGGCAGGGAAGAGAAGAAAGAAAAAGGAAGGGGCTAGGGTTCCATCATCTCATTCAAAGGCAGGCCTCCTTATGACCTACGGCTCCCCAGTAGGCCCTACCTCTTCAAGGCGTCCACTGTCTCTTAGTCACATCAAGCTCGAGATGACGCCTTTAACACATGTCTCTGGGGACATTCCAGATCCAAACTATAGGACCACTCTATTTTTTTTTTCATAGGGACTATACCATTTTTCAGTCCTACGAATACTAAATAAGGGTTCCCCTTTGTCTACATATTCATTAACACTTATTTCCTATTTATTCAGTAGCTATGTTAATGGATAGAGGTCTAGTTCCAATTTTTACAACTAGAAAATTTATGAATTGAAAACCATGGAATTTTCCTGGTTTAGATTATTTACGTTCTCTTTTTTTCTTTTTTTTTGTGGTGCTATGGGTGGTGCTTGGGGTTGAACCCAGGGGCATTTTATTTCTGAGCTATACCCCCAGCCCTGTTATTTTTTATTTGGAAACAGGGTCTTGCTAAGTTGCTGAGGCTGACTTCAAATCTGCTGTCCTTCTGTCTGGGACTACCAAGTACTGATATTAAAGGCATGTGCCACCATGCCTTGCTTATATACTACTGGGATTTTTTATTGTTGTTGTTTTTGCCTGCCTGCCTTCCTTCCTTCCTTCCTTCCTTCCTTCCTTCCTTCCTTCCTTCCTTCCTTCTTTTTTTTTGTGGTTCTGGGGATTGAACCCAGGGGCATTCTACCTTCCTGCTACACTCCCACCCCTTTTCATGTTTTGTTTTGAAACAAGGTCTCACTAGGTTACTGAGGGTCTCACTATGTTGTTGAACCTGAACTCCTCCTGTCTCAACCTCCCAAGTACTGGGATTACAGGCATGCACCACTATGCAAATTATAGGCATGCACTACTATGCCCAGCCACATTCTATTCTTAATTATAAATTTGACCTTATTCAAGCAAATTCACCTCTCCTTGCAAGTTTTCTAAAACATTGAATAATAATAATAATGCATATTCTAAAATCAAATAGGATTTTAACAGGTGTGATGTTATTATACGTAGTATAATACATTTAATTTAGCCAAGCGTGGTGGCGCACGCTTGTAATCCCAGCACTTGGGAGGCTGAGACAGGAGGATAACAGGTTCACAGATATTTAGTGAGGCCCTCTGCTACTTAGTGAGACCCTGTTTCAAAATAAAGAATAAAAAGTAGGGTTGGGGGTGTAGCTCGGAGATAGAATGCCTCTGGGTTCAATCCCCAGTATATAAAAAAGCCATTTAATTTTTAATTAACTATATAGATATAAGATAAATAATTATAATTATAGTTATATAGAGAAATACAAATATAGATGATTATATGTGATGGATAATTATATGTGACTGGATTTGCATATATAATGATAAGATATGCTAAGTAGAGATATGGTAAATTCCTTACTAAGCATCCCTAAATATGTGATTACCTTTCTGTTTCCCTTCTCCACTTTACTGGGATCACTTTTCAGATGAACTCCTTGCCTGGAGTCCTTGTTTCAGGGACTGCTATAGGAAAACCAGAATAAGCTAAGTATCTAATTACTCTTCCTCATTCAGATATAATACTTAAAGATTGAATTTGGGAGAGCATATTTGATGGACCTAGTGCAGTTCTTGGCAGTTATCTTTATTTGTGGTATTACTGTTTTTATTCTTGCATTCATCATAGAGTGTGAAGAATGATTCATAGTCCTTGATCTGTACTCCCATCTCTTCCCCCCAGAGGAAGAATGATAGATACACAGAGCACCACCCAATCAGAAGCTGAGCATCTCAGGCCTGAGCAAGACCAATAGCAGCACAAAGGCCACTCTTTCTGCATCTATTAGCAAATATGAAGTCTGTGTTTGACAGCATCATTTTTTTCTCAGCATTTTCTCTTCTAATCATCAGAAGATGAGCAGAGATGAAAAAATAACAGCACTAGAAGCTAGAATTAAGGTTGTGCAGGTTTAAAGAGTGCTTGACCTTACTGCAAATGATTCCTGGAAAGCAGGGTGAGGAAGGTGGATTTTTTTTCATCTGGTAAGACTTGCTTTAAACATCCCTTTCCTCTGAGAATGGGTGAGGGACAAATGATTACCAGCTAAAATGCACTATGGGTATGAGGGCACAGCCTCCAATTTTCTTTTTTTTTTCAGTTGGTGCATTGTAATCAAACATCTTGATGCAGTTCAGGGTGATGGAGGCATACATGCACACAGAACTCGGTGGGCCCTCCCCCAGTTTCCACCCCACTCCCTCTCCCTCCCCACCCTCCCGTGCTCAACACAGTGATTGGCTTTGATAACTTTGTGTGTGTACATCATGTCCATTGAGGTATTTCCCTCTTCAAGTCTTCCTCCCCCTCCTGTCTCCCTCAGTTAAGTCCACTCCTTCACTCCACTAAGGGTTCTCCTCCTTTGTCTGGTGTCCTTCCTGTGTTCCAATTTTTCCCTAGCTTCCACATACGATGGAGGACATACAATTTTCTTACAAAAATCCTTCTTCTTATTGATTTCTACTTGTTCTAGTCTATCTAATGATCATCTGGATGCCAGGTCTGAGCAATTAAAAATAAAAAAATATGCTCAACCTCTGTCTGACAACCACATCTGTACAATTCTAAGCTTCCTACATGAAATCCTCCTTCCAATTCACCTATTTTCAGGCCAAACACATTCTTCTCTCTTGTATGTTTCTACTGCATCTTACACTTGTTTCTGCCACAGAAACTAACATTTTGTGATGTTGCACTTGTTGCCACCCAGATTTGAATGTGAATCCCTAAAGGACAGGAACCAAACTCTTTTCTTCTTTCCTTCTTTTAGAAGGAAATGCTTGAAGCCGGGCGTGGTGGCGCACACTTGTAATCCCAGTACTTTGGGAGGCGGAGACCGGAGGATCTGGGTTCACGGCCAGTCTCAGCTCTTTCTCTCTCTCTCTCTCTCTCTCCCCCTCTCTCTCTCTCTCCTTAGTGAGGCCCTCCACAACTTCGTGAGACCCGGTTTCAAAATAAAGTATAAAAAATAGGGCCGGGGGTGTAGCGCGGAGGTAGAACGCCCCTGCGTTCAATCCCTGGTACCGCAAAAAAAAAAAAAAAAGAAGGAAATGCTTGGAGTACTTCCCCTCTCCCTGTCCTCCACAATCACCTTCCTGTTATTGAGACACATCAGAATCATCAAGGATTGACTGGGAAGATGTCACATTTCCCCACTAAAATCTGTATGATTAAAAGTACTAAGTCTGTATGATTAAAAGTACTAAGTGCATACTCTGTTTCCTCCCTTCCGGAGGGTATCATTTCACTGTGCAGCCCTGTGGTTAATGAACTTGTTCAAGGTCATAGCACTTGCTGGATGGTCATTATCAGCAAGATTTCTGTCAGCCCTGGTTTCCTCTTCAGTGAAATGG
This sequence comes from Glis glis, assembly GCA_004027185.1. NCBI lineage: Eukaryota > Metazoa > Chordata > Mammalia > Rodentia > Gliridae > Glis > Glis glis. The sequence continues at coordinate 25,770 of PVJS01019851.1, forward strand.
GATTAATGATGATTCCTAATGAGATAGGCAGGCTCTCAGGGAGAGAGAGAAAGAGAAAGAGATCCCTGGTAAAATGAGACCCAGATCTCCAAGCATGGCCAGTCATGACTGTCCCTTTAGTTAGATGATCTAAATCCCCAGCATATGTGTATACCAGATCAACTAGAACAAAAACATAATTTAAAGGTCACCAGATCTGAGGACTTGTACAATGTGCCCACAACTGATTTGTGGCTAAGCTGCTTCACCAAGAAGAAACTTGGTGATATTTGAACTCCAAATATCAAAGGATGATCATGGGATTTGGTTTTCAAAGAAGCATTCCAGGGAACCTGCACATTTCTTCCCAGGAAAATCATAGAATATATATATATACACACACACACATATACACACATATATATACATATATACATATACATATATACATATACAAACATATATACACATATACATATATACACATACACACACACACACACACACACATATATATATATATATATATATATATATATATATACACACACATATATAGTCATCAGAGAGCTCAACACTGGGTGTACCTCTAACCCTGCCTACAGGGTGTGTATACCTTTGAGATTCTTTAAAAAATCTTTGCTTGTGCATTGCTTTCCATGTGTCCTGGAATTCTTTTAATGATGCAGGCAGAGAATCTGCCCAGGCTGCACTGAGATCCCATTGCCCCCTTGGAGGGACCTCTTCAGACCCCTCTCTGATGACACTACCACATAGGGCTATGTGGAAAGAAGAAAAGAGATAATATATGTACCATGCTTAGCTCTAAGATTGGTTTTATATGAGGGCTTATTAAACAATATTTACTGTTACTATTTTCATGAGGGTTTCTATTTCGAACATAAAATTCAGAATCTCATTATCCAAGTGCTTTAGGTCTACATAAAACTCCTCAGAGATAATCGGTGCCAACTTCTTTAGTTTAGAAGTGAAGAAACCAAGAGAGATGAGTCACCTTCCAGGGGTCACATAGTTGATTAATAGCAGAACCAGAACTAAATACCAGCTCTGCCAACTGCCAGTTCTACATACAACTACTAAACAGCACGAGGAAATGTTAATGTGGCCAAGTCTTGTGTTGATGGATACAACAGGATATTCACTATAGGAGATTTCAGGTCCATTCTAAACATACCACAAAATGTATGTGTAAGCCAGTCAAGTTGTTAAATGTCTTTGAGTCTCAGGCATTTTTTTTCTCCATAAAAAAAGGTTTGGGAATGGTCTGTAAAAATACTTACAGCTGTGTGTCTAGACATACTTTTATCCAACTTTGTTTTTATTTTCAAAGCTCCTATGTTCCCATCCTAGAGAAAGAGTTATATAAAATAATAAAGGCTACCAGGAATTATTATTAGACAGTCTATAAGAGTCTTGTGCCTCAGGTCATCTTAGAACACTGAGCCCAGCCTCAGAGGGCAATCCACAGAGATTCACCTAAAACAAGATGAAAATAAGTATAAACATTAAAAAGGTTTTTTTTTTCACTTTTGGGGGGAATATTTTGGTGAATCATTGCATAGCAACAGAAAAGGGGATTTGGGGAGTTAACAGTAAAGCTAGAAGGGACCCATAAGCAGGACCCTTTTCTGCACTGGCAAACAGTGTGAGATGTAGGACAGTAGAGACGGGAAAGGAATCCAGCAAGTAACTGGATTGTAGCTCTGAACCAAAGAGAAGCAGGCCCTCCCAGAATGTCAGTGGCACAATCAATTCTCCCAATCGGTTCTTTGGGAAGGAATGACAAACATCTGTATCTGGAAGGTATGATTCAGTATGCCCAGGAAGAGCCTAGTTCAAAGAGGACAGTTCTCCAAAGCATTCACTGAGCACAGGGTTCCTGGATTCCATGCTGTCTGCTGTGGAGGATGAAAATTCACAGAATTCATAATCAAATAGAAAAAAATGCACATATATAACACAAAACTAAGAATCAATTTAGATTTTTTTCTATTTAGGGTTATATTTCTTTTTTTAAGAGAAACTTCATTCCCATTAATATTTGGATGAACCTTCCTTCCTTCCTTCCTTCCTTCCTTCCTTCCTTCCTCCCTCCCTCCCTCCCTCCCTCCCTCCTTCCCTCCCTCCCTCCCTTTTTTCTTTCTTTCTTTCTTTCTTTCTTTCTTTCTTTCTTTCTTTTTCTTTCTTTCTTTGTGTCTTCTCTCTCTCTCTCTCTCTTTCTTTCTCTTTCTCTCTCTTTTCTTTTTCTTCTTTTTGGTACAGGGGATTGAACCCAGGAGCAATGTACCTCTGAGCTAGATCTCCAGCCCTTTCTATTTTTTTATTTGGAAACAGAGTCTCTGTAAGTTGCTAAGGGTCTCACTAAGTTACTGAGGCTGGCCTTGAACCTGCAATCCTCCTGTCTCAGCCTCTCAAATACCAAGATTATAGGCATGCACCATGACATCCAGCTCATCTGGAATTCTTAAAGATAAGAACTGTTCTAGTTTATCTATGACCTCCCATGAACAACAAAATTGTTGGTGTATATTAGGCACTTAATAGAACTAAACATAGTTAACAGTGTCTTACCACACCATAGAGAAATATCTATGAATGGAAAAGGAATGCTTGGTAATCAGTTGTAACTGAAATTGTGGGGTTAATGAATTAAGAAAGTACTGAAACAATTTGAGCATATTCCTAGAGAGATAAAAAGCCAGGATATTGAGGAATTTACCTGCAAAATTTGAACTCAAAATGGATGTGGGGAAAAAAATCCATTTTGACAGGTTGTTGAAATCACTCAGAAACAGAAATAGCAATTTTCACCTGAGAGTTGGGGTACAACTTTCACTTCAAAAAAACTTTCACATGCAAGACCTAGAATCAATTCTCTATTTCCTGTGCTCTTCAGGCCCGGGTAGAGGAGAGGATCCCTCAGGTACTAGAAGCCACCATCAATTCAATGGTCAGAAATTCATGTAATTTTAAAATTTTATTTTCCAAACCTTCATGCTAGAATCAGCATGATTAGGGACATCGCAAATTACTTGCTATATTCTGCATCTCTCTTTTGGTAATCCCTCTACTTGCCCTATTCTGCTATGTTATCACCTCTTCACATGGACTGGTTTTTCTTCCCTAGTTTCACAAATGGGATGGTCTCTTCCAGATTTTTATAATTAAGTGGTGTGAGATAATATTCCCAATGGATGGAATTTGTCAGATACTTATGAAGGTCTTCCAATATTCTTTGTTATATTATCTTGTTTATTTTCTTTCAATGCATATCACAAGTAATCATTTTGTCAATTTTTTTTGCCAATCATTTGTATCTATTACTAGATCATAAGTTCAAAGAAAGGAGGTCATATGCTAAAATGAAAACTTTCTGGAACTGACTAGTGGTTGTCATTTTAAAGGAAAAAGAATTAATAATAATATTGATGTCTTAATATCTACTAAGCACTTACTATATGTGAGACACTATTCTATACAATTCATATGTATTAACTCATTTAATTCTTAAATTATGCCTGTAGAGTAGACATTTATCAAACCCATTTTCCTCATGAGAAAACTGAAAGACAGAGGTGAAATCACTTGCCCAAACTAAAGGACTTACAAGAAAAAGAGCTGGGATTTGAACCCAAGTAGTTGTGTTCTGGAGCTTATAACTGTAATCATTGCACTTTGCCACCCAATAATAAAAGGGATCTGACACAGTCATACATACATACATAATACATTACTATGATATGTTGTCAATACCAGGAAATGGCTAAAAGCATTTACTTAATAGAAAAGAGATGGAATGGTCAAAGGTGTCTTAGAGGTGGGAGAACCTAAATTGTTCCATGTAAGTAAGACAAGAAAAAATAGAATTTTTTCTTTTCTTTGTTTGCTGTTGTTTTGTGATGAGTAGAATTCCAACAGTTAAGAATAGGTGGGAGCCATTGCCATTAAGCAACTCATCTCAGCAAAGTCAGCCTAGTAGAAGAAATAACAGAGTTGTATTGTGTGTTTCATATTTTATCTTTTATATCCTCTCACATTATCCTTATGACAACTGTTTAAGAGAGACATATTTATCACCATTCTCACCTTCCAGATAAGAAAATCAAGTTACAGTAATTATTTTATTTAGCCTGCACAAGGTGTATGCTGGGCAACTTAACTGGCATAGAATATTCATATAAGCAAAGAAAAGAAGACAAGGGTAAAATGGCAGAATAGAAACTGACTTTTGCCACGCCCTATCTACCAAGCTAAGGAATTGACTCCCTCTGCTTGTCATCTATCCTTCCTCTGTATTTTCATAATATTCAGAATATAGAATACACTTCTATCATTTTACCTAATAATAATGGTTATCACTAAACCGTCACTACAAGATCACACTGTACCAAATACCTCATTTAATAGTCACATGAAGTATATAAGCTTATAATGAGCAAGCTGGTGTTCAAAGAGTGCGTGTGAATTAGTAGGGTAACAGGCTTAATAATAGGCTTACTGCATGTGGAACCATGACTTTTTAATGCCAGAGTCCAGGTTCTTCTCCCATACTACCCAATGTATTTGGGTATTTGTCATTTGCTCTGTCCTCTGAGCAGAGTTTAAGTTTAATAACACAGGAGATGTTATTTTTGTTTTCATTTTGTATCACCAGTGCCCAATGAAGTTCCTGGAAAATAGTGGATGAGCAATTACTTATTGATATAGCTAAATAATCAATAAAAGAATGATTGGCTGAATTATATAATATGGCAACAACATGAGGGCTATTGAGACATGGTAGGACACAGTTGAATTCATCTAGGCAGGACCTAACTAGGGCTCAGAGTGTGTGTCATTTAAACTGCATAATCTTGGTTATATTAGATATGTCTATTATCTTGTTTTGGGCTATAGTATTAGTTGTTTGCATATGCCTGAATTATAATTACGTGCAGTTTTTTGTATGTTAAGTCTACCCCACTAAAACTCACATGATTGTTCAGTTTTCTGATTTCAATTCTTTTGGATAAATACCTGGAAGTGGGACTATTGGGTTATATGATAGTTCCATTTTCAATATTTTGAACAAACTCCACACTGTTTTCCACAGAGGCTACACCATTTTTCATTCTCACCAACAACACACAAACATCAGGGAAATGCTAATCAAAACCACAATGAAATATCACTTCACTATTATCAAATACACACCCACAAATACAGGCACACACACAAACACAAGTATGGTAAAAATATGGAGAAATTAAAATCTTTAAATTTCCTTCTTTTTATGTTATGGACTCTATAATGCTTTGTAATTTCATATGGCTTTAAATAGTCACTCGTTCCTTAAGAATAAATTTTGAAAATAATTTTTCACTGCATATTTGTAATTCAAGTCCTCTTTAGTACTTCATGAACATTTGGCTTCCATCTGGAAGTATTTTTATTTAACTTAAAAATTTACTTTTTCATTGCTTATAATATAGGTCTACTGGTGTCTAACTCTGTAGGCTATTAGTTTATCTTCATTCCAGCTTCATTTACTCCCCACAAAATATAGAATTCTAGTTTTCCAATTGCCATAAATCGGCCATCTCATTTTTTTGTTGTTCATCCTGAGAAAATGTCAAACACCATTTTATTTTTGTTCCCTAAAATGTAATGTGTCTCTTTATTCTGTGGCCAATTTTGTGATTTTTTTGTTATTTTTATTAACCTTGATATAACCTTTGTATTTATCTTGCTGAGCTACTTAGGTCTGTGAGTTGATGTCATTCTTCACTCTGGGATGCTGTTTCCATTATACCTTCAAAATATCTCCATGTGCAACTCCAATTCATGGAGCTAAATCATTTGATTTAGTCCTACAGATATTTAATGGTCTATTTTTATTTTATTTCACTGTTATCTCTGGTTTTGTGTAGATAATTTTGATTGACCTATATTAGATTTCAACTATCTTTTGTCTTCTGAGTCATTCTGCTGCTAAATCTAATGAATTTTTAATTTCAGGTACTGTTTTTTCCAATGCAAAAATGCTTATATGCTTCCTTTTGAGAGTTTCCATTTTTCTTTCTGTCTGAATTCCCGGTCTCCGCCTCCCAAGTACTGGGATTACAAGCATGCGCCACCACGCCTGGCCCCATATGCTCACCCATGTCTACCTTTTGCTCCAAATCCTTTAACACATATGTAATGTATGCAAGGTCTTTGCCTGCTTGCCTGCTTTTTTCATATATGAGTTGCTTGTGAGTCTGTTTGCATTGATTTTTCTTTTTTCAAAAAAAAAATCCTGTCTCTTGCTTCTATTTTCATGCTTTACTACTTGTCCGATATTATTTTTTTATAAAACATGAGAGACTGAGGTAGAGGACATTCATATTGTTTTTCTAGCTACCTTATGTCCTTTCCTTTGCCTGGCAGCTGGGGGAAGAGCTCACCACTTCAATCAGGTGCTGATCTAAATAGGGCTACTTGAAATCTCATGTAATTTCAGTTCATCTCTGATTTTGAATATTTTGGGGGTGAGCTCCATTCTTTCCAGCAGGGCTTTAAAATCTAAGCACAATAGGACTAGAAAGGAAGGATACGTTCATGTTTGAGGGTCTTCACTATTCTAACCACTACCAACCCATAATGCCATTAAAAATTACCTGATTTATCTTTGTCTCAGCAAAGGTAAACTGTAGGCTTGCTCCTCTATATGTCCATAACCAAAAGAGGCAATCAATTCCAAGCCTAAAAACAGTCATTGGTCCTTGTTTACCTAGGGATGCCTTGATCCTCTATGATATGTGTCTTATTTGAGTTTCTTTGTTCCTGTAGTTCTTCAGCGGCTCCATAGGAAGGCATTACTTTGTTATAGTTTATCCAGGCTTTTCTACTGTGAAAGAAGGAGCACTGGCTTCCTAGAATTCTGCGGGAGCAAAGAGAGCTACTATTTATTAAGTTCTATGTTGTGCTATTATTTTAACATGGACCAAAAAGGAATATGTAAGAAAGTAAAATGAAAAATGACAAACCGCATACTGAGGAAAATGGAATGTATTTATTCTCTATGAACACAGTGGATACAGACGTATTTTGCACTGATATGAGAACCTAACTCTCCAAATCTAAGACTGCTCTAAAACAGGACAGTTTCCCCCATATGGTGGGCAAGTTCCTTGTCATTCACTAGAGATATTCAAAGCCAAAGTACAATGGCCACTTGGAATTGTAGACAAGTAAAGAAAATTCAAGGATTGGATTTTTTTTTTTTTTTTGTGGTACCTGGGATTGAACACAGGGGCTTTCTACCTCCGCGCTACGCCCCCGGCCCTATTTTTTATACTTTATTTTGAAACCGGGTCTCACAAAGTTGCGGAGGGCCTCACTAAGGAGAGAGATAGAAAGAGAGAGAGAGAGAGAGAGAGAGAGAGCTGAGGCTGGCCGCGAATCCGGATCCTCCGGTCTCTGCCTCCCAAAGTACTGGGATTACAAGCGTGCGCCACCACGCCCGGCTAAGGATTGGATTTAAAT
>PVJS01019852.1:0-33268 GCA_004027185.1 Glis glis
CCTTCTTCCTTCTCTCTCTCTCTCTCTCTCTCTCTCTCTCTCTCTCCTGGGGATCAAACCTAAGGGCATTCTACCTCTGAGTTACACCCCCAGCCCTTTCTGAAATAGGGTCTCACTAGGTTGCTGAGAGCTTCACTAAGTTGCTGAGGCAGTCCTTGAACCTGTGTTTCTCCTGTCTCAGCCTCCCAAGTACTGGGATTACATAGGCATGCGCCACCATGCCCGGCTAAAAAAAGACTGTTTCTGAGAATAAGTTCTTAAAAATGGCTTGGAAATTTAAATAGTAAGGGCATTATATATAACAACATTATCCTTTGAATAGGTGTAAATTATATGTAGAAATTTATCTTCCAATATAGCTATTTAAGGAAGAAAGAAGAAAATTAATAAAATTATTTGAATGTGACTGAATTTGTTATAGACTTATTCCAACACTCATAAACAACAGTGAAGAATAAAAAGAAAGAGAGGTGTTTTCACCTTTCCACCTAGGTTCATATTTCTGTTTGGCCAGAGGGCACAGAAGGACTATCGATTTTGTGGAAGAAGGGCATAGAATGGACTTTTCCTTGCCAGAATGAGAGGATTTCCTTGAATAAAATAAATAAAGCACAAAGAAGAAATAAAAATAAACACCAGAACCAGAGAAGGGATGAATTCCATCAGATGAACAACTAAATGAAGAACTAACACTATATTAAAACAGAAAAACATAACTCAAAATAACAGGAAATAAAATTCATCTCTCAATAATAACATTGAATATCAGTGGTCTCAACTCCCCAGTTAAAAGGCATAAACCAATAAAATGGATTAAGGAACATAATCAAACTATATGCTGCTTGGGAGAAGCACACCTCAGATGCAAAGATATCCATAGGCTAAGGGTGAAAGGATGGAAAAAGATATACCATGCAAATGGAGACTGAACCCAAGCAGGGGTAGCAACTCTCATCTCTGACAAAGTAGAGTTCAAGTCAAAACTTATCAGAAGAGACAAAGCAGGTGATTTCTTACAGAAGAAACACTCCAACAAGAGGATATAATGACAGTAAATATTCATGCCCAAATATGGGTGCACCCACTCTTATAAAACTTCCTAGCCAGGTGTGGTGGCGCATGCTTGTAATCCCAGTACTTGGGAGGCTGAGACTGGAGGATCCGGGTTCGTGGCCGGCCTCAGCTACTTAGTGAGGACCTCCGCAACTTAGTGAGACCCTGTTTTAAAATAAAGAATTAAAAAAAATAGGGCTGGGAGGAGGTAGAATGCCCCTGAGTTCCATCCCCAGTACCGCAAAAAATTAAAATAAATAAATAAATAGAAAAGATAAGGGCTGGGGCTAGAGCTCGGTGGTAGAATGCTTGCATGGGGCCCCTGGGTTCAATCCCCAGTATCACTAATATAAAAATAAAAATAATATAATTCTTCATGACATCAAGATTCAGATAAATCCCCATGCAACAAGATATTCTCCCCAACAACAGCTGAATACACATTCTCCTCAGCTGCTAATGGGAGCTTCTCCAAAATCCTATTCTAGGCCACAAAGCAGGTACTAGCCAATTCAGAACAGTAATATAATCCCTTGCATCTCTTCAGACCATCATGGAATAAAACTAGAAACCAACCACAGGAAGACCCAGAGGAATTATCAAGCCTTTTATTTTTTTTTATTATTTTTTTGATCCTGGGGATCGAACGCAGGAGCATTCTGCCTCCGAGCTATATCCCCAGCCCTATTTTATTTTTATTTTGAATCAGGGTCTCACTAGGTTCATGAGAGTCTCACTATTTGCTGAGGCTGTCCTCAAATCTGTAATCCTGTCTCAGCCTCCCGAGTACTGGGATTACAAGCATGCGCCACCATGCCTGGTTTATCAAGCCTTTCAAATGCCCCTCTTAAACACACATTTTCTCATCTACTTCATTATTTTCAGTAACCACATTGCTTTTTCTCATCTTGGCTCACATTTCATAATCTAGAATGGTTTTTCCTTTTCTCTAAATTCCCATCTTTCAAGAGCTACTTTAGGCCCATCTCTTCTGTGATCTCCCTCCCCCCATGATCTCAACTCATACCAAATATCACTTTTCATATATTACCTGATATTATTAGTTTTTATGTGCACATTTCTGTCTGACTTAATTTCCTTAAGAGTAGGGTCATGCATTACATTACTTTGTAACCACTGTAATACCTTGGTGTTCTGGGTAAATGCTCAACAAATAACTAATGATTAGTAGGTATGCTCCTATAACATTTTAAATTATAAAATATTTGTAATATTTTAGGGCTCTCTATGCCTCTTTTAGACCTTGAATATCAATTGTTATTAAATATAATGCTAGCTAGATTCCTTATTAGAGCATCTTTATTATTCTGCTGCAATTAATCCCTGCCTTAGAAACTCATTTTTGAGGTTGGTATCAATTAATGTCTGTTGGTTACTCTGTTAGCCAGTTTAGTAATTAGATTCCTCCATTCTGCTTCAGCAAGAAGTCGAGGACTTTAAGAAGCTAAATCTCATTAGTAAAGAGCAGTTTGAAAACCTAACACCTGAGCTTCCTTTTGAGCCAGACCAAGAAGTTCCTGTAGCACCTTCACAGTCCAAGCAAGGTATGTAACTACCTGCGTTTGTGTCTGAGTAGTGTTAAAGCAGTTCTGTTTAAAAAGATTGCTCCTTTTTTCTTTATTTGCAGAAAAACATTAGGTATCTGATAAAATACTAAATTTTATTTATTACTATTATTATTATTATTATTATTATTATTTTGCGGTACTGGGGATTGAACCCAGGGGCATTCTACCTCCGAGCTACACTCCCAGCCCTATTTTTTATTCTTTATTTTTTTTATTTATTTATTTTTTAAAATATGGAACGCTTCACGAATTTGCGTGTCATCCTTGCGCAGGGGCCATGCTAATCTTCTCTGTATCGTTCCAATTTTAGTATATGTGCTGCCGAAGCGAGCACTATTCTTTATTTTGAAACAGGGTCTCGCTAAGTTGCGGAGGACCTCACTAAATAGCTGAGGCTGGCCGCGAATCCGGATCCTCCGGTCTCAGCCTCCCAAGTACTGGGATTACGAGCGTGCGCCACCACACCCGGCTGTAAAATACTAGAATTTTAAAACTCAACTTTTATGTATTCTTTGATGAACTTCTAAACATTTTACAGATTTACAGATTGTAATAGTGAGACAGCCTTGTAGTAAGTGTAGAAAGTTTGAATCCCACCGTTTACTTGTAGTAAACAAGTAGAAAATTTGAATCCCACTGTCCTCTTATTCTGCCTAAATAGGAAGATAGTCACAAGGTAACCTAGGAATCATCTATTATAACACCAGATCATGCTCAAAATCAGATACCTAGAAGTAGGCAGAAAACTGGTTGGTTCTTGACATACCATCCAATGTGATTTTGAGATTGCTGAAAATGTTTCTCTTCTCAAAATAAAGATTTTTGCCCACTTGCTGATCCTTAGAATACACCACCGGAGTCATTATTTTGTATTAAGGCCTTAGCTTTGTGTGAAAGTGTAAATACAAAGCCGGGCGTGGTGGCGCACGCTTGTAATCCCAGTACTTTGGGAGGCGGAGACTGGAGGATCCGGGTTCGCGGCCAGCCTTAGCTCTCTCTCTCTCCCTCTCTCCCTGTCTCTCTCTCTCTCTACTTAGTGAGGCCTCCGCAACTTCGTGAGACCCGGTTTCAAAAAAATAAAGGATTAAAAATAGGGCCAGGGGTGTAGCGCGGAGGTAGAACGCCCCTGGCTTCAATCCCCGGTACCACAAAAAAAAAAAAAAGAAAGTGTAAATACATTTGGGGGATTCATAAATTGAATCTACCATTTTCAAGCAAGGGCAAGTAATTTTTTAATAGTCTTTCTTGAAGACAGTTAGAAAAAAGACATCCAAAAACTTCAATATATACAAACCTAGAGCGAATTGTGTACTGAAACCCCCATGTTTGTTTAATTTCAACTCCAGCCACTCCCTCTACAGCCCTCTGGATTATTTTGAAGCAAACTCCCAATTATACTATTCATATTTTTCATCCCTAAATATTTCTCAGTGTCTTTAAAAAGATGACTTATCTCTTTTAACACCTAAATAACACAGTACCATTATCACATCTAAAATTAATAGAAATTCCTTAGTGTCAAATATCTAGCTTTCACATTTTCTCCTTCATCCCTTTTCTGGAGTTTCTTCAAATCAGTATGCAAATAAGATCCCAACATTGTACGTAATAGTTGGGTCGGTCTCTTAGTCTACAGGTGCACACTATTTTTCTCCTCATCGTTTACTGTTCCTTGCAGTATATGCCTGAAGAAACTAGATTGTCCTGTAGAGCTTCTCACATTCTGGATTTTGCTTATTGTACCCCATGGTTTCATTTACCCTGTTCCCTATTCCTGAATTTTCTATGACTGTTGGTTCAATACAGAGTGATCAGATTGAGACTCCATTTTTTTGCAAACATATGGTGTACTGAACACTATTTACTTATTTATGTTGCGATGGGGGTCTTGCCATGTTGCCCAGACTGGCCTCAAACATCTGGCCTCCAGCCTTCTTCCTGCCCCAGCCTCCTGAGGAGCTGGGGCTCCAGGTGCGCACCACCACATGGCGGAGCTGGGGATGAACCCAGAGCTTCCGTCTACCCCTGAGCGATGCCCCCAGCCCCACTGAATACTTTCACCACGTAGTACATCGTCTCTCTTTTTTATGTCTTTATCCATTTGATCTTTTTTCTAGTGTCTTTTCAATTTTTCTCCCTCTGTTAAGAGAACATACTTTACATGATTTCAGTTCTTTCAATTTGTTTAGGTTAATTTTGTGTCTCACAATATCGCTGGCCTTGGTGAATGTACCTTCTGCATCTGAAAAGCATATTTATTATGCTGGTTTTGCGTGAGGTATTCCATAACGGCTATTTGTTTTAGTTGGTGGTTGGTGCTGATGAGTTTTTCTGTATCCTTGATGATTTTTTTTGTCTGCTAGTTCTGTTTGTTAGTGAGTAGAATGTTGAAGTCCCCAGTTATAATTATAGGTTTGTCTATTTCTCCCTTTAGTTCTGTTATTTTTTGCTTTATTTATTTTGAAGCTTTCTTATTAGGGGCATTAATGCCCATGGATTTATTGTGTCTTCTTGGTAAATCAGCCCTTTTATCCGTATATATATATATATTTTTGCGGTACTGGGGATTGAACCCAGGGGCGTTCTACCTCCGCACTACGCCCCCAGCCCTATTTTTTATACTTTATTTTGAAACTGGGTCTCACAAAGTTGTGGAGGGCCTTACTAAGTAGCTGAGTCTGGCTGCGAACCCGGATCCTCCGGTCTCCGCCTTCAAAGTACTGGGATTACAAGCGTGCGCCACCACGCCCGGCCTTTATCCGTATATATTGTGCTTCTTTGTCCCTGGTAATTTTCTTTGCTCCAAAATCTACTCTGTCTGATTTTTTATTTATTCATTCATTCATTCATTCATTCATTCAGTACTGGGGATTGAACCCAGGGGCATTCTACCTTTTTTTTTTTTTCAGTACCAGGGATTGAACCCAGGGGCATTCTACCTCTGAGCTACACCCCCAGCCCTATTTTTTATACTTTATTTTGAAACCAGGTCTCACTAAGTTGCAGAGGGCCTCACTAAGTAACAGAGGCTGGCCACGAACCCGGATCCTCGGGTCTCAGCCTCCCAAGTACTGGGATTACAAGCATGCGCCACCATGCCCGGCCGGCATTCTACCTTTGAGCTACACCCCCAGTCCATTTTTTTACTCTTTATTTTGAAACAGGGTCTCACTAAGTTGCAGAGGGCCTCACTAAGTAGCTGAGGCTAGCCACGAACCTGGATCCTCCGGTCTCAGCCTCCCAAGTACTGGGATTACAAGTGTGAGCCACCATGCCCGGTTTAAATTAAAAATTTAAATTGAAAATTTAATGAATTTCTGCTATTCTTTTATCTCCTTCCTCCAAGACTCCAATTACATGTAAATTAGGCCATTTGAAATTGCCCCATACCTTGCTAATGTTCTGTACTTTGTTTTTTTAGTCCTCTTTCTGTTTTTCTTTTATGTAATTTTTATTCTTATATCTTTGAGTTCATTAATCCTTTCTTCTTCTGCGTATGATTTATTTTTAATCTCATCTGATGTGGTTTTTATCTTTTTTTTTTGTGGTACCGGGGATTGAACCTAGGGGCGTTTTACCTCTGAGTTACACCCCCAGCCCTATTTTTTTACTCTTTATCTTGAAACAGGATCTCACTAAGTTGCAGAGGGCCTCACTAAGTAGCTGAGGCTGGCTGTGAACCCGGATCCTCCGGTCTCAGCCTCCCAAGTACTGGTATTACAAGCGTGCGTCACCACACCTGGCTTGGTTTTTTATCTTAACTCTTGTGTTTTTCTTTTCTCAAAGTTTGATTGGGTTCTCTTTTCTATTGTCTATATTGCTTATTAATGTGTCTGTGCTTTCATATACTTTATTGAGTACATGAGGTATAGTCATAACTGTTTATAAGCAGAGTGCAAATCCAGTATTAGGATCCATTTTTGTCTGATAGCTCTAGTTCAGTGGTCAGCAAATTATGACCCATGGTCCAAAACTGGCCTCCTATGGACCAACTTGGTCATGCCTTATGTTTGCATATGGCTAAAGGCTGTTTTCATGCTGCTGAGACAAAGTTGAGTTGTTTCAACAGAGACTTTATGACCTCAAAAACCAGGTGTGGTGGTGCACAACTGTAATCCTACTATTTGGGAGGCTGAGACAGGAGCATCACAGGTTCGCAGCCAGCCTCAGCTACTTAGTGAGGCCCTCCGCAACTTAGTGAGACCCTGTTTCAAAATAAAGAATAAAAAAATAGGGATGGGGGTGTAGCCAAGGTAGAATGCCCCTGGGTTCAATCCCTAGTACCAAAAACAAACAAACAAACCCCAAAATATTTACTGCATTTGCAGAAAAAGTTTTCTGAACTCTGCTTTTGTGGCATTTTTACTGCTAAAAACCTTTTAATTTTAATTTTTTTTTCGGTACTGGGGATGGAACCCAGGGGCATTTTACCTCTGAGCTACACCCCCAGCCCTATTTTTTATTCTTTATTTTGAAACAGGATCTCACTGAGTTGCAGAGGGCCTCACTAAGTAGTTGAGGCTGGCCGCGAACCCGTGATCCTCCTCTCTCAGCCTCCCAAGTACTGGGATCACAAGCATGCGCCACCATGCCCGGCTGCTAAAAACCTTTTAGTGTTAGTCTTCGTGTGGCATTTTTCTATTATCAGTCTTCAGTGAACATTAACAGCATAATATTAACTTGTATTTTTATAAAGGCTATTCCTATTTATAACAATGGTTACTGTGGACAAGGCTAATTATAGCCTATAATACTGTGCACAAGTCCAGGTATGATGCTGTACAATGATTTGATTTGGTGATGATAAAATTTGGAAAATCTTAAGTAGTAGAATAGGTAGCACATCCCTTAGTCTATTGATCCTTAAATTTGGCAAGAGTTAGATTGACCTGGAAAGATGGTTGCAACAAATTAAAGGACCAAGTCTCTGATTCAGTAAGTTAGGTGAAGTCTGAGAATACACATTTCTAACCCGTTCCCAGGTCACGCTGACAGTACTGTTGGGGGCCACACTTTGGAAATCACTGTGTTAGTTTAGTTGCTGCAGGATCATTCTTCTAAGATTTTAGCAAAACCTGAATAGTGGACAGTTACAGCTGAGGTTCCCTGAAGAGCAGAGGGCCTGTTTTGTCTTGTTTTGTTTGTTTTTTAGAGCTTTTCTTGAAGTATAATTTACATACTATAAAATTAAACCACTTGAAGTGTATCATTTGATGAATTTTATTGAATCTATATAGTTGTACATCAGTACCACAATCCAGTTTTAGAACAATTCCATCATGTTAAAAAGTCCCCTCATAGCTGGGCGTGGTGGTGCACGCCTGTAATCCCAGCACTTGGGAGGGTGAGACAGGAGAATTGTAGGTTCGCAGCCAGCTTCAGCAACTTAACAAGACCCTGTTTCAAAATAAAAAATAAAATAGAGCTGAGGGTGTGGCTCGGAGGTAGAATGCCCCTGAGTTCAATCCTAGTACCAAAAAAAAAAGACCCCTTGTGTTCATTTGCTCCAATCCCAGGACTATCCTTTGGCCTTAGACAACTAGTTCTCTGCTATCTTTCTCTATGGTTTTGCATTTCCCAGAAATTTTATATAAATGAAATCACATGATTCATAGTCATTGTCTAGCTTCTTGTAATTTTTTTTTGCATGTGTGGTACTGGAGATTGAACCCGGGGGGATTCTACCTCTGAGCCACACCCCTAGCCCTATTTTATTTTATTTTTTATTTTGAAACAGGATCTTGCTAAATTGCTGAGGCTGGCTGTGATCCTGTGATTCTCCTGACTCAGCCTCCCAGGACTGGGATTACAGGCCTGCGCCACCATACCCGGCTTCTTGTAATATTTTTGAGGTTCATCTTCATTGCATACATTAGTATCTTGCTCCTTTTTATTGCTAAGTAGTATTCCATAGTATGGATATACTATATTTCATTTATGCAGTAAACAGTTGTGGATATTTAGATTGTTTCCAGTTTGGGCTATTACGAAAAATGCTATTATGAACATTTGTGTATAAGAGATGGCCTATGGTTTTGATAAAAAAGTTATAATATGAATAGATAATATTCATATTCACCCCAGGCTTATAGTTGATAAAAATGTTAATATATTCTTGTTCCATAATTTCCTTCCTTCTTTCCTTCCTTCCTTCCTTCCTTCCTTCCTTCCTTTCTTCCTTCCTTTTTTCCTTTGGTCTATGGATTGAAATTGAACCCAGGGGCATTCTACCTCTGAGCTACACCCCCAAGCCCTTAAAATTTTTTTTTGTTTTAAATTAGGGTCTTGCTAGGTTACTGAGAGTCTCGCTACATTGCTGGGTCTGGCCTTGAACCTGTGATCCTACTGTCTCAGCCTTCCAAATACTGGGATTACAGGCATGTGCCACTGCACCCTACTCCTAATTGTATATGTTTCTTTTTTTTTTTTTTTGCGGTACCGGGGATTGAACGCAGGGGCGTTCTACCTCCACGCTACACCCCTGGCCCTATTTTTTATACTTTATTTTGAAATCGGGTCTCACAAAGTTGCGGAGGGCCTCACTAAGTAGAGAGAGAGAGAAAGAGAGAGAGAGAGAGAGAGAGAGAGAGCTGAGGTTGGCCGCGAACCCGGATCCTCCGGTCTCTGCCTCCCAAAGTACTGGGATTACAAGTGTGCGCCACCACGCCCGGTGCTAATTGTATATGTTTCTAATATCTCAGTATCCTCCATAAATATTTTGTGCTTACAACTATTTTTGATAATTTTATGTCAGAATATTGTAGATTGATATATAATATGATGAAAATTTTTGTAAAACAATTTTTTTTCAGTACTGGGGATTGAACCCAGGGGCATTCTACCTCTGAGCTACATCCCCAGTCCTATTTTTTATTCTTTATTTTGAAACAGGGTCTCACTAAGTTGCAGAGGGCCTCACTAAGTAGCTGAGGCTGGCAGTGAACCTATAATCCTCCTGTCTCAGCCTCCCAAGTACTGGGATTACAGGCGTGTGCCCCCACACCTGGCTTTGTAAAATATTTGAGATAACCAAAGCACTACAAAGATCTTAATTTTCATAAAATTGATGTGTCTACTTTTATTGGTGGGTAAAACTTATACTAGACAAACAGAATAAAATAAATATAAACTGAAATAAAGCTTAACTTTTTTTTTTTTGCGGCACCGGGGATTGAACCCAGGGGCATTCTACCTCTGCGCTACACCCCTGGCCCTATTTTTTATACTTTATTTTGAAACCGGGTCTCACGAAGTTGCGGAGGGCCTCACTAAGTAGAGAGAGAGAGAGAGAGAGAGAGAGACAGACAGACAGACAGACAGACAGACACAGGGAAGAGAGAGAGAGAGAGAGAGAGAGAGAGAGAGAGAGAGAGAGAGCTGAGGCTGGCTGCGAACCCAGATCCTCCGGTCTCCGCCTCCCAAAATACTGGGATGACAAGCTTTACTTTGCCCTCCCCAATCTGTTTCTGATACATTGAATTTCAAAATTAAACTATTTCTTCTGGAAATGCTTTATTATATGCTGCAAATTGATAATGAATGAAGGGAAACCAAAATTTCTCTTTGGCTTTTTACCACATGGTTGCAGTGGTCAACTGATAAACATTCCTTAGATCCTCTATTTCAGTACAGTTGCAAAACAGTGATCTACTTCTATCATCCCTTTCACATTTCTTGACTAGAATTCTTCTATTAAGATTTTGTCTACTCTTTATTTACCCTGAAATTCAATTTTTACAGAAAAAAAGGATAAATTCTTGTTTCTTCTTATTCATTTATTCTTTCTTTCTTTCTTTTTTGGTATTAGGGATTGAACCCCAGGGCATTCTACCTCCAAGCTACACTCCTTTTATTTTTTTATTTTGAAATAGGGTCTTGGTAAGTTGCTGAGGCTGGCCTTGAACCTGCAATTCTTTTGTCAGCCTCCCAAGTACTGGGATTATAGGCATGTGCCACCATACCAGGCTTTTGTTTCTTTATATTCAGTGTATGAATTTTCAAAATAGTCACCTTTGGAGTTGCTAGCACACCAAATTCTTGAATTTTAAAGTGTCATTATGAACTCAAGGACCTTGTTTATTTGATGCTCTTAGTCTGTGTCAGTCACTGTTCATTGTGGTCACAAAGCTTTGTTTTTAACTGGTGGGACTCTCTAACATTTGCTCTAACCCTAACCCTCATGACCTGCATTGATATATTTTTTATTTTTTTTTAATTAATTAATTAATTAATTTTTTTTGCAGTACCGGGGATTGAATGCAGGGGCGTTCTACCTCTGCGCTACGCCCCCGGCCCTATTTTTTATGCTTTATTTTGAAACCGGGTCTCACGAAGTTGCAGAGGGCCTCACTAAGTAGAGAGAGAGAGACAGGGAGAGAGAGAGAGAGAGCTGAGGCTGGCCGCGAACCCAGATCCTTCGGTCTCCGCTTCCCAAAGTACTGGGATTACAAGCGTGCGCCACCACGCCCGGCTGATATATTTTTTAAAAGTCATTGTTTCCTGCCTCAGGATTTCCCAGGTCATGTTATACATTTTCTGCTTGAGACTTTCTTTTTTTTTTTAATTTGGTGTATTGTAAATTTTACATCCTGTTGGGCTATAGAGTGTCTGACGGATGCATGTCCTTAGCTCTTGGTGCCCTAGACTTTGTTTCTTTGAGGAGACCTGATCAGTGGAAAATGGAGTTTAGAGCTCGTTACCCAGCGCTAGCAAGCTTACTCTTTCCATGTGGTCGTTGTTCCCAGATCTTTGTCTATTTCCTTTATGAAAGTGCTAGATTTAACATTTTTCAGTATCTGCTCATGTTTTGAATATTGAGTATCATTTCAGTGTGAGGAAAGCATCTTTAGCACAATGAGGTTAACGTTCCTTTGGAGAGGATATATTTTTTACTAGGCACTATGATGGGCACTAGTATTCAATAAGATTGTGGCTGTCACTTTCAGGGGAGCAATAAGACTTGCTCTTGGGATCTAAGAGGATGATAGATAAGAAAATATATTTTAGTGTAGTAAATGAAACTGTGTTAGCTTTTTAGTATCGTAGCAAAATACCAGAGGTGATCCACTTATAAGGAAGAAAGGCCTATTTTGGCTCACAGCTTCGGAGATTTCAGTTCATGGTCACTTGGCCCCATGTCCTTGGGCCATGGTCCTCTGTGCTGTCACACCTCATGGTGTCTGGGAAGCAAACAGAGAGGAGGTGCCAGGGCTCCAGGATCTCCTTTGAGGGACGGCACGCCCCTGTAACCCAGCCTTCCACCGGCCCCACCTCTTCATGGTCCCGCCACCTCCTAGTAGCGCCAGCACAAGGACCAAGCCTTTCACATGGACCTCCAGAGTGTGGCAGGAACAGCCAACGGGTCAAATGCGGAGATGACACAGAACAGCAGCAACAGAATCCCAAACTCTGCTGCAGGAAGGGCTTCCCATTCCCAAGGAAGGTAGCATTTGTGCTGGGTGTCAAGAAGGATTTAAGTCCAACTGGGTAGATGGAAGATGAAGGTCAAGGGCCTTCAGACAGAGGGAAAACCATAGGAAATATGCGGAGCAGGGAACCGAGAGCATCGCGCAGATGGTGCCGTTTGCATCACCAAGCTGGAAGTGAAGAATGACAATAGATGGGGCAGAATCAGGAGAGAGGGGTCCAAGCTTCTGCTGGAGGCAAAGGGGAAACGCGGAGGATTTTAGGTCGAAATATGACGTGAGCTAATTGGCTCTCAATCATTCTGGCAACAGTGAGGAAAATACTGGGTGAAGAAATGGCAAGTGGGGAAGTTCACTTTTGACTTTGCAAACATGTGCCTAGAGTGGTGCTTGGCATATAGTGGGCACTGAATACTACTTGTTGAATGAAAGAATGAAAGGTCATTATATGAACAAAACGAAGTTAATAAGTGTGAAGAAAAACCATGTAGACATAGAGACTATATTTTTGTCATTACTACTTGATTCATCTTCTGCCTTAGCATGTTACTGTAAGATTATGACAAGTTAGTAATTAAAACAACTCCAAAGCTGGGCACAGTGACACATGCCTGTAATCCCTGCTACTTGGGAGGCTGAGGCAGGAGGATTGCAAGTTTCAGGCCAGCTGGGCAACTTAGTGAGATCCTGTCTCAAAATAAAATGCAAAGAGAGCCAGGCGTGGTGGTGCATGCTTGTAATCCCTGTACTTGGGAGGCTGAGACCGGAGGATCTGGGTTTGCCGCCAGCCTCAGCTACTTAGTGAGGCCCTCTGCAACTTAGTAAGACCCTGTTTCAAAATGAATAATAAAAAATAGGGCTGGGGGTGTAGCTCGGAGGTAGAATGGCCCTGAGTTCCATCCCCAATACCACAAAAAATAAAAATAAAATAAATAAGTAAATAGAAAAGATAAGGGCTGGGGCTAGAGCTCGGTGGTAGAATGCTTGCATGGGGCCCTAGGTTCAATCCCCAGGACCACACACTCACACACAAAAACAACAGACACACAGTCAAAGGGTAGGAATGGAGAACTCACCGAAGCAGAAGTCTGACTGGTAACTAGATACATGCTCAACTTCACTAGGAACAACTAAGGAAATGCAAATGGCATTGAAATCCCATGAGGACAAAACTCATTCTTGACCAGTCTGTAAAATCCCTGGGACTCTGGGATGGTTGGAATATAAATGGTGAAACCACATGCAAAGTGGTTTGGCAGTCAGTAATCAGACAGTCAGAAGACACATTTAGTGGTGGCACACGCTTGTAATCCCAGTACTTTGGGAGGCGGAGACCCGAGGATCCGGGTTCACGGCCAGCCTCAGCTCTCTCTCTCTCTCTCTCTCTCCCTCTCCTTAGTGAGGCCCTCCGCAACTTTGTGAGACCCGGTTTCAAAATAAAGTATAAAAAATAGGGCCAGGGGTGTAGCGCGGAGGTAGAATGCCCCTGCGTTCAATCCCCGGTACCGAAAAAAAAAAAAAAAAAAAAAAGAAGACACATTTATCCTTTCCCTTGGCATTTGCCCTCAGAAGTGAGCCCTAGAGAGACGCACACACCTGCGCAGAGAGACATGTTTGACGGGTCGGCTGCAGTGTTGGCTGAACCAAAAAACTGGAAATAACATAAATGCCCTTCTGTAGGAGAATGGGTAAATTTTGATGTATTTGTATAATAGTATACTATTCAGCAGTGGAGAAGAACAAACCAGAGCTAAATGAATAAAACATGAAAAAAGTTTAGAAAATGATACATACAGTATGATATCACTTATGTAAAAAGTTAATTCTGCAAATACTATTATTACATACATGTAGTCATAGATTAAAATACCAGATTTAAGAGCCTGCTTATCTCTGAGGAGAAAAATCAGGAGGGACATGGTATGGGGGAAATTAGCACAGTGAGCTTCAGCCTTTCTTTAAAAAAAGAAAAGCATCATAAACAGATGTAACGACATTTACATTCCATAGAGTCGCTGGTGGTGAAACAAGGATTTGGGTCTTGTCTTATTCTTTCTGATATTTGAAATGTTTCTAATACGAAATCCTTTGTGCCCAGAGAATTTAAGAGCTAGCCTCAAAGCCGGGCGTGGTGGCGCATGCTTGTAATCCCAGTACTTTGGGAGGCGGAGACCGGAGGATCCGGGTTCGCAGCCCCCCTCAGCTCTCTCTCTCTCTCTCTCTCTCTCTCTACTTAGTGAGGCCCTCCGCAACTTCGTGAGACCCGGTTTCACGAAGTATAAAAAATAGGGCCGGGGGTGTAGCGCGGAGGTAGAACGCCCCTGCGTTCAATCCCCAGTACCGCAAAAAACAAAAAAACAAAACAAAACAAAAAAAGAGTTAGCCTCAAAATATTTTCCTGGCTTCTGGATAATTTTAAGAGCTGTTTATTTTGCAGATTTGACTGATGAATTAGCTCAGAAGCTGTTTGATATTTCAGAAATAACTTCAGCCATGATGGCTCGTTCATTGGCCACCGCAGTTCCAGAATCTCCTAGGATTCATCCTACCAGGAAACCCAAAACACCCCGAACACCCAGGTTTCAAGATCTTGACAAAACCCCAAGATTTTATCCTGTTGTCAAAGAACCAAAAGTCATTGATCTACAGGTACATGAATGATCTTCACTTCAGTATAAAGCCTGCGTGTTGTATCCGTTAGCATTATGAGCGAGAGTTTTCAGTTTTTATCACATTGTAAAAAGATATTTTTAAGCCAGGCGTGGTGGCGCACGCTTGTAAACCCAGTACCTGGGAGGCTGAGACCGGAGGATCCGGGTTCGCGGCCAGCCTCAGCTACTTAGTGAGGCCCTCTGCAACTTAGCGAGACCCTGTTTCAAAATAAAGAATAAAAAATAGGGCTGGGGGTGTAGCTTGGAGGTAGAATGACCCTGCATTCAATCCCCAGTACCACACAAAAAAAGATATTTTTAAATGATAAGAATTCATTTTAAAATGGTTATTTTACCATAGCAATGTTTTCTTGGGTTAAGAAATAACTTCTTTAAAATTGGGTAGTATCACTAAAGATGATGAGGAGTTATACTGAAGAATCCGCATGCTGTGTTGCATTTCCTTTGATCCTTGTGATACAAACCCACCAAAAGGTCCTGTTGTTCAGTTTTGAAGCTGGTGTATCAGATGTCTGAGTTTTGTGACTTCGTATGATTTCACAATGTGTCATCCACAGTAGGAAAATGTTTGAGTTGGTTTACAGTCAGAGGGTTTTAATTCACTTATGAACTTCACACTACTGAAAGTAATTGCAATGTTTAACTTCTCTTTCCTTAGAGCCCAAGAAAGAGAAAAACAAGCCATAGTACAAACCCCCCTCTAGAGTATCATGTTGGTTGGGTAATGGATTCCAGAGACCACGGACCTAGAGCAGCCTCTGTCAGGTACCGCGTTTATCACACATCGCTCCTCTGTTCTTGATTTGTTGTTGAAAATGGTTACTAATTCAGTATTTGAAAATATTTAAAAATTAATATGTTAGGCAATTATAGAATGATGAAAATGGTAAAAAGAAGCAAAAGAAAGGGAAATAAGAAGGACATTTTTACGATAAGTATACTGGGGGAATAATTGAGTGGGACAGTTGGTTTTCCAGGCCTGTGAAACTCATCTTTGGAAATGTCACTTTATCAAGTTCTTGGTAGAAACTTATTGAGAGAATTAATGTGCTAAAGAATCTAGTCAAACTATAAAAAGAATATGGAGATAAAACACATTACTTTTTTCCTTTTTTGAGGAAATGATTTAGGTTATCTGATTATTAGCAGGAAGCAGTCTTTCTTTGGACATTATTTTTTAAAAGAGATTTATTTAACTCCCAAGAGATGACAGAGCAAGCTATTAGCGTGCCAGTTACGTACAAAACAGCCAGCGTGGAATGTTTTGTCCTGTAGAGGGGGTGCACAGGTGATTTGCCGTGCATTGCTCTGTTTGTGTTTTTCTAAAAGCTGTCTTGAGCCAGGTGTGGTGGTGCATGCCTATAATTCCAGTACTTGAGAGGCTGAGGCAAGTGGATCACAGGTTCGAAGCCAGCCTCAGCAACTTAGAGAGACCCTCAGCAACTTAGCAAGACCCTGATTCAAAATTTAAAAATTAAATACATAAAAAGGGCTGGGTATGTAGCTTGGATGTAGAATGCCCCTGGGTTCAGTCCCCAGTAAACCCCCCCCCCCCGCCAAAGTGCTATTTTATGTATGAAATATTTTCGGAGTATTTATCTGATAGTTTTTTCCATATGAAACTTAACTTTGGGGAAAAAAGATACTTGACTGTTTACTAGAAGGGAAGGATTAATTTTATGAAAAGAAATACTAAGGAGTTTATTATGGTGTGATAAACGCAGATCCTGAAAATCTTGAAATCTGTCTTTTCACCGACATCCATTTGGTACTTTTATGTTGTTCTCATTACATATATTTTCCCTAAAAGACAAAATTGGTATAATCTTCTTCACACCAGTGATATAGTAAGTTATTTTTGAGTTGTAACTGATTTTGAGTTTGTTTCCCGGAGTATTTTTTTTTTTTTTTATTGGAGCAGTATATTTCAAGATCAACAGATAATGTTGTAAAAGACGTTTAGTCAGTACCATTTTATTTCGTTTAGTTGGAACATTTAGTTCTGACGTTTAGGTGAGAACGCGTTTCTTGAGGTTCGTATTTGATCATGTATGTTGTGGTTAATGGTGAGTCCGGCCCTCATCTCCCGCAGGTGGGACGTTTGAGGGGAGCAGGGCCCGGCAGTGGGCTGGGCCTCATCTAGGCGCCGAGTGAATACACGCAGGGAACGGCCAGCCAGAGTCCCTTCCTCTCTGGTGCTCAAATCAGGCATGGCAAGAATTTCCAATAACGAGTGGTTATTTTTAATAGACTTTATATTTAAGAGTGGTATTAGGTTTACAGAAAAACTGAGTGGAAAATACAGGGAGTGTCCATTCGCCCCTCAGCCCCAAGCCATGGACTGCTCACCGTCCACCCTCTCCCACCAGAGTGGTGTGTGCTGCCGTCGATGAACCACAGGGGCTCAGCATCACCTGCCAAAGTCCAGAGCTTGCACTCGGGTTTACTCTTGCTGATACATGTTATGGGTCTGCACGGCTGGATAGTGACATGTACCCACCACCGGAGTGTCATCCAGAATGGTTTCGCTACCCGAAGAAATCCTCTGTGCGCCCCCTCTCCATCCCTTCTGCCCCAAGCCCTGAAGATCAGCGGTCTCTCTGCTGCCTGCCTGGTGTTGCCTTTGTCTGGGTGTCTTCTAGTTGGGTCAGGCAGCGTGCAGCCTTCTCAGATGGCGTCTTTCACTTAGCAAGACGCAGTTCCGGTTCCTTCGTGTCTTCAGGGCTTGGTCGCTCATTTCTTTTCAGTGCTGAGTAATAGTCCACGATCTGGATGCACCCAGTGTTTATCCACTCGCCCCCCCCCCCCATAGGACATCTTGGTTACATCCAGGTTTTGGCAATTGTGAATAGAGCTGTCGACATCCATGTGAATGTGTTCTCAGCTCCTTCAGGTAAATACCAAGGAGCAGTTACCAGATTGTATGGTAAGAATGTGTTTAATGCTGAATTTCTACAAGTCATGTTTCCTTTTATCTTCAGTAATACCTTGTTTAGAAGTCTGCCCTGTTTGATATTAATGTTGCTGCTCCTGCTTTCTTTTTTTTTTTTTTGTGGTACCGGGGATTGAACCCAGGGGCGTTCTACCTCCTTGCTACACCCCCGGCCCTATTTTTTATACTTTATTTTGAAACGGGGTCTCACAAAGTTGCAGAGGGCCTCACTAAGTCGCTGAGGCTGGCCGCGAACCCGGATCCTCCGATCTCAGCCTCCCAAGTACTGGGATGACAAGCGTGCACCACCACACCCGGCTATACCTCCCAGATTCTTAATGGCGTTTAGAATTACACACATACAAATACGTGCACACATATTAAAGTATTTATCCTGCTGTGGTTCTTTGATAGTCTTAGATTTGTGGTCTGTTTTCTTTCATCCAGTTAGGAAAATTTTCTACTCTTATCTCTTGAAATATTTTTCTGAATTGTTTTCTTGTTGTTGCTTTTCTTTTTCTGAGATATCACACATATGTTAGAATTTTTTTTTCTTTGTGGTGCTGGGGATTGAACCCAGGGGACCTCTACCTCTGAGCTACACCCCCAGTCCTATTTTTTTTTTTTATTTGGAAACAGGGTCTCACTAAATTGTTGACAGCTTCACTAAGTTGTTGAGGCTGGCCACAAACCTGTAATCCTCCTGTCTTAGCCTCTCAAGGACTGGGATTACAGGAGTGTGTCACCATGCCTGGTGTTATTTATTTTTAAATTTATTTATTTTTTGTTGTTGTTGTGATATTGGGTATTGAACCCAGGGACAGTCTACCTCTGAGCTACACCCTCAGCCCTTTTATTATTTTTATTTTGAAACAGGGTCTTGCTGGGTTGCTGAGAGTCTTACTTTGTTGCTGAAACTGTCCTTGAACCTGCGATCCTCCTGTCTCAGCCTCCCAAGTACTGGGATTATAGGTATGTGCCACCATTCCTGACTAGAATATTTAATAATACTTCATAGCTTCTGGGTTCTCTGATCTACTTTTTTCTCCCTACTCTGTTTTCCTTATATTGTACTTTGGATAATTTTCATTGGCCTACATTCAGGAATACTGATTTTTTCCTCAGTTGTGTTTAGTCTGCTATAATAAGCCCAGGAGTATTCATTTCCTGATATGGTTTTGCATATTGTGCATTGCCATTTGACTTTTTAAAAATAGCTTTCCGCCTGGCGTGGTGGCGCATGCTTGTAATCCCAGTACTTGGGAGGCGGAGACTGGAGGATCTGGGTTCGTGGCCAACCTCAGCTACTTAGTGAGGCCCTCTGCAACTTCATGAGACCCTGTTTCAAAATAAAGGATAAAAAATAGGGCCGGGGATATAGCTCAGAGGTAGAACACCCCTGGGTTCAACCCCCGGTCCCACAAAAAAAATATAGTTTTCTGCTTTTTTTTCCAGAAGTTCTCCATCTGTGTACACATGTTGTTAACCTTTTCTATTAGATCCTTTAACATATTAATCATAGTTAGAGTCTCTTCTGTGGTCATGTTAATAGCTGGGTCATCTGTGAGTCTGTTGTTAAGGCACCCACTCTGTTATCTTGTTATAGCAGCCAGAGCTGACTAATATAGATGTATAGAATTTTTGAAAACAAGCATTAGTTAGGATGTGTAGAAATTGGGATCCTCTTGCATTGCTGGGGGAATATAAAATTCTGCAGCCACTGTGGAAAACACTTGGCACTTTCTTTCTTTTTTTTTTTTGCGGTACCGGGGATTGAACCCAGGGGCGTTCTACCTCCGCACTACGCCCCCGGCCCTAGTTTTTTATACTTTATTTTGAAACCGGGTCTCATGAAGTTGTGGAGGGCCTCACTAGGTAGAGAGAGAGAGAGACAGGGGGAGAGAGAGGGAGAGAGAGAGAGAGAGCTGAGGCTGGCCGCGAACCCAGATCCTCCGGTCTCCGCCTCCCAAAGTACTGGGATTACAAGCGTGCGCCACCACGCCCGGCCACACTTGGCACTTTCTCAAGATGTTGAAACAGAATTGCCACGTGACCCAGCTATACCGTTGTCTACCTGTATATCCTGAAGTACTGAAAACCGGGACTCACACAGGTATCTATGCCCATGTTCGCAGCAGCACTATTCATAGCCAAAAGGTGGGAACAGCCTACGTGTCCATCTCCAGACCACTGAATTAACACAGCATGGCACATACGCGCAATGGAGTATAAACGTTATTCAGCCGTGGAAAGGAATGGAATTTTGTTATGTGCTACAACACGGATGGATTTTGAAAACCTCGTGCTTAGTGAAATAATTTAGTTTCATAAATGCTGTATGATCCCACTAACCTGAAGTCCTGAGAAGAGTCAAAGTTATAGAGACGGGAAGTGGAAGAGAGGTTTCCAGAATGGGGGGAGTACAAGCAAAGTGATTGTATAATCGGTACAGTTTTTGTTGGGGACAGTGAAGAAGTTTTGACTATACATGGTGGTGATGGTTATATAACATTGTAAATGTATTTAATGCTGATGAATTATATAGTCATGAACAATGTTTAAAATAATGACTGATATCAGATATAGTTTACCCCCCCAAACTCCTAAGGAAAGAAAATCACCACTGTTTTCATTATAAAAGTCTTCAGGAGTTAGCAAGGCTCTGTCTCAAAATAAAGGGCTAGGGATGTAGCTTAATTGTAAAGCACCCCTGGGTTCAATCTGCAGTAAGAAAGAGAGAGACAGACAGAGGGAGGGAGGGAGGGAGGGAGGGAGGGAAGAAAAAAGAGGAAGGAAGGGATGACAAGCCTGTGCGTGCGCCACCACGCCTGGCCCTAGAGCACTGCTTTAGGAGGCAGGATGGAGGGAGCCTGAAACAACAAGAAGAATGGTCAATGCAGATGAAAGAAGAGGACGGCCTAAATCTAAATGATGAATGTGGATGGAAAGGGAAAGACAGATTAGGAGATATTCACAGTGGGATTGGCTTAGAGAATCATAGGTGTGTCCTAGAGATAATATTTTTGTGCCAGATTTTGTCCCTCATTTCTATGTATTCGGTTTACATCATTGCTCAAGTTAAATTGAAAGTTTCTCCAGTGCTATAATGATAATTAAAAAAACCCCTAGAGCCAGGCGTGGTGGCTCACCCTTGTAATCCCAGTACTTGGGAGGCTGAGACCGGAGGATCCGGGTTTGCGGCCAGCCTCAGCTACTTAGTGAGGCCCTCCGCAACTTAGTGAGACCCTGTTTCAAAATAAAGAATAAAAAATAGCTGGGCGTGGTGGCGCACGCTTGTAATCCCAGTACTTTGGGAGGCGGAGACTGGAGGATCCAGGTTCGCGGCCAGCCTCAGCTACTTAGTGAGGCCCTCCGCAACTTAGTGAGCCCCTGTTTCAAAATAAAGAATAAAAAATAGGGCTGGGGGTAGAGCTCGGCAGTAGAATGCCTCTGGGTTCAATCCCCAGTACCGCAAAAATAAATAAATAAATACATAAATAAAAAAACCCTAATCCAAACTAAATTAGTAATGGATGTGGGAGAGTAACGAGCTATTCAGTTATCTGCTCCTACCTACCGTCTTCGCTGGAGAATGTACGGTCTTGTTCTTGATCAACTTCCGAATTCACCCGGGTGTGGAACATGAGTGCACCTCGCATGTAGATCCGTGGGCCATCAGTTGAGTACGGGGCGACTTGCTTTTCCACTGTCAAGACACTCAGTGAAATGAAAATAATAGCACGAGTTGGTTCAGACATTTG
Organism: Glis glis; assembly: GCA_004027185.1. Taxonomy (NCBI): domain Eukaryota; kingdom Metazoa; phylum Chordata; class Mammalia; order Rodentia; family Gliridae; genus Glis; species Glis glis. The sequence goes on from PVJS01019852.1 coordinate 21,433, forward strand.
GTTCTTGATGTCTCAGCTGAAGGTCTTTCCCCTCCTCCAACAGCAGCTCAAACACGTCTCCTGCAGAAGCTGCAGCGCTCGTGGAAAGTTGCGGGTGCACTCCGAGTTCCTTCCCAAAGTTCCAGCATCCCTCTCACGAACTGTTGAAGGAAAACGGCTTTACCCAGCAAGTGTATCACAAGTATCGTCGACGATGTCTAAGTGGTAAGAAGTTTGTCCTTTCCTTAGCTAGATTTAAAATTAAAATATCAAGCCGGTCGTGGTGGTGCACGCTTGTAATCCAAATATTTGGGAGGCTGAGACAGGAGGATCGCAGGTTCAAGGACAGCCGCAGCAAATAGTGAGACTCTCAGCAAATAACAAGACCCTGTTTCAAAATAAAAATGAAATGGGGCTGGGGGTATATCTTGAAGGTAGAATACCCCTGAGTTCAATCCCCAGTGCCACCAAAAATAAATAAAAATTAAAATATCATTCTAACAAATCCATTGTGTCATTTACTATCTGGCCAAGATATTCTTTTATTTTGTTGTACCTATAATTACCTTAAGTAAATTTGTTTGTATATATATTCTTTATTCATGTATTTCTTACCTTAGAAACATTGGGAATAAAATTTAGTGTATTCTTGTTACTCTTGACAAATGTTTATAATTGGAGCAGTCTGTCATAAAATGGATTAGTATTTGTCCTCAACTTGGAAGAAACCCAAATACATTTGAGGACTAATATATTTCAGTTTTCTTTGCTATGTAAAATATCTTTTGTGTTGATTTTTAAAAGTGTACTTAATTCATGCCGGGTGTGGTGGTGCACGCCTGTAATCCCAGTACTTGAGAGGCTGAGATTGGAGGATCGCAGGTTTGCGGCCAGCCTCAGCTACTTAGTGAGGCCCTCTGCAACTTAGTGAGATCCTGTTTCAAAATAAAGAATAAAAAATAGGGCTGGGGGTGTAGCTTGGAGGTAGAATGCCCCTGGGTTCAATCCCCAGTACCGCAAAAAAAAGTATACTTAATTCTAAAATGTTTTAATATTTTAACTTTTTTCAGAGAGAAAACGCTTGGGAATTGGACAGTCCCAAGAAATGAACACCCTCTTTCGTTTCTGGTCTTTTTTCCTGAGAGATCACTTCAATAAAAAGATGTATGAGGAATTTAGACAACTTGCTTGGGAAGATGCAAAAGAAAATTACAGGTCACATATTTTCTAATATTTTTACACTTGGAGAGAGTTTTTAAGAAATAATTTTGAAAACAAGTCCTGAAGCAACCTGACTGAACCGTGAAGGCAGCAGGACATGACGGGAGGGAGGGCTGTGTTCCCCTCAGTGAATTACTCCAAAACTCAGGAGCTTAAGAGCAGGTGTTCACTACGCACAGCGTCTAAGGGTCCAGACGCTAGGACCCTCTTAGCCAGGTGATGACTGACGGGGCTGCGCTCTCTGAAGACTGCGGTCCGGCTAAAGGATCCTGCAGGATTCTTTACGTGGCTGGCGACGGGGGACTTGGTTCCTGGCCACAGCAGCCTCCCCATGGAGTATTGTACAACGAGGTTTCACCCAGAGTGAGTGAGCTAAGAAACAAGGATAGCCGGGCGTGGTGGCGCACGCCTATGATCCCAGTACTTGGGAGGCTGAGACAGGAGGATTGCAGGTTCAAGGCCAGCCTCAGCAACATTGTGAGATCCTGTTTCAAAATTTAAAAAAAAAAATTTTTTAAATGGATAGAGGTGTAGCTTGTAGGTAAAACTCTCCTGGGTTCAATCCCATCCCAGTACAAAAAAAAAAAAAAAAAAAAAGAAGAAGAAGAAGAAGAAGAAAGACAGCTTCAAATATCGAAGGCCTTCTCGCTTGTATTGTTTGTAGAGATCAGCCCAGGTTGTGAGTAACAGGAGGCTGGCTTGGTAGGAACCTTCTTAGAGGCTGGCACAGGGCCAAATTAAACTTGTAAAGGTTTTCTCTCCCATAATAAACTTCCCTTGCACGAGCAACCACCTCTCCAACTTGACCCCTGCTCAGATCCCTGCTTCAGTTTTGAAGATTTCTTGAGACAAGAAAAAGCAAGGCTTCCCCCCGACTCACCCAGCCAGTCTCCCTCCTGTCCACTTGTCCTCTACGACTCCAGGCCTCACCGTGGACAGACCCCCACGCCCTCTGAGTGAGTCAGGCGCTCCACCATCTGCACATCTGGGGTGCTCCTTCTCTGCTCCTCCTCCTCCTCCTCCTCCCTCTGCTTTGCTCACTCCAGTTCCTTTTGGCCCTGCTTCCACTGTTCTTCCTTCAGCAAAGTTCCTGGAAAGTCTTTAGAGCGGCTCTGGGCCAAGTGAGAGGATGCGAGGTGGACACCTGTGGGCTAGGAGAGGAAGAGACACGGAAAGAGGAACAAAGATAGTTCTCTACCCGATGATATTTACCTGATTTACTCTTCTTCAAATTCTGGAAGTGGTTTCCTTTTCTAAATCTCAAATAAGAATTTATTGTTAGCCGGGCGTGGTGGCGCACGCTTGTAACTCCAGTACTTGGGAGGCTGAGATTGGAGGATCTCGGGTTTGCGGCCAGCCTCAGCTACTTAGTGAGGCCTCCACAACTTAGCGAGACCCCGTTTCAAAATAAAGAATAAAATATAGGGCTGGGGGTGGAGCTCGGAGGTAGAATGCCCCTGGGTTCAATCCCCAGTACCACAACAACAACAACGAAAATTTTCTGATAAAAACTGTATTTGTACTGACTTATGCACCAACAAGCCCATTTCCTATCTAAAATCTTCATTTAGATTAGGAACAGCAGACACGTGGCACGCGGGCCTCCTTTTCCCTCTCTGGCGTCTAGGACTGACGTCTGTAATCGATCCCAATACTGTTTCCACCACACTTTTCAGATTTGTACCCTGTCTTGTCAGGGTTTTGGTGGGTACTTTCAATTTACCAGAGTTGGCACAAAAGGCAAAATGTTCCATTCCTAATCTTATTCATTCAAGCTGTGTTTGTTACCCACTAGTGGGTTGTGAAATCAGTTCAGTGGTTTTGACTTGCTTTAAAGCATACAATATAAAGTATCAGATGGCACCGAACTTAGTTGCACAGTTTTTGCATATGTGAAATTGAAGAATTCCTTTGTGAGACTCACACAGTTGACGTACGTACGTATATAGGTGTATGCGTTGGTTTGGTTACAAGGTGAAGTATTCCATACTCTTAGGTCAACATAGAAAAGTCTGAAAGCTTTTCTTGTTGAGCGCAATAGACTTTGCTATTTTTGCAAGTTCTGTCTGTTCCTTAGGACTTTCTAATAACTTCTTACCCCATTCCCACCCAGTTTAGGCTGGGAGTTCCTCTTCTGTGTTGCTGTGTATTCTGTGTATATGTCTAATAGCTCTGAACACCATTCCTTCCCTGTGGGTTCAGTAGTGCCCCCACTAGTCTCTCTTGGCTGCTGCTTCAGGAGAGGTGGTTAAGCACCTCAAGTCCTTGAAGTCAGACCTTCGAATCCCAGCCTGTTAATTTCCTGTGACTTTGACAGGATATAGTCCCACCAGGCTTTAGGCTCTTACAGCGTGGGGGATTCTGGCCGGTACTTTCATGGGTTATTGTGAAGATAAAGCAAGCCCGGTGTGGTGGCGCACGCCTGCGATCCCAGGACTTGGGAGGCTGAGACAACTCTCAAGTACTGGGATCGCAGGCCTCGCCACCACGCCCGGTTCAGACAGAGTCCTTTGGCTGCTGTCTTACTGGCCTGTCCACTTGCCCGGGGTCTGCTCTTCACTGCAGTTGAAGGTTGGGTCCATTCTTTTTTTTTTTTTTTTGCGGTACCGGGGATTGAACCCAGGGGTGTTCTACCTCCGCGCTACACCCCCGGCCCTATTTTTTATACTTTATTTTGAAACCGGGTCTCAGGAAGTTGCCATAAATAAAGTATACTTTATTTTGAAGGGCCTCACCAAGTAGAGAGAGAGAGAGAAAGAGAGAGACAGGGAGAGAGAGAGAGAGAGAAAGAGAGAGAGAGAGAGAGAGCTGAGGCTGGCCGTGAACCCGGATCCTCTGGTCTCCGCCTCCCAAAGTACTGGGATTACAAGCGTGCGCCACCACGCCTGGCATCCATGTAGTTTTCTGACCCACTGTCTAGAACTTGTCCCAGGTTCTCTAGGTAGTTATAGGAAGAACCCAGTATATTTGTTTTCTGACTTAGGTCATGACTCTAGCCCTTTTAGCAATATGTCTGCTGTTACTTGGACTTCATTACTGAAGCAGGGAGGCTCTCTTGGGATCCATTCAGTTAGGCTTGTACCATTACAGTTGGGTGGGTCATCCATATCTCGGGTCAGGGCACAAGAGCATATGGCCTTATCTCTAGAGTGCAGATTGTATTCAAAAGTATTTAATGCCATGGACAGACACACCGTTGTAAACCTTGCTTTGAGAAAGATCTAAACGCTCCCAGTGCCACTAAGTCTTCTGACCAGTTCTTCAGAATACCAAGGAGAGGTACACACTACCCATCTTTTTATTTATTTATTTATTTTTGTGGTACCGGGGATTGAACGCAGGGGTGTTCTACCTCCGCGCTACACCCCTGGCCCTATTTTTTATACTTTATTTTGAAACCAGGTCTCATGAAGTTGCAGAGGGCCTCACTAAGGAGAGAGAGAGAGAGAGAGAGAGAGAGAGAGAGAGAGAGACAGGGAGAGAGAGAGCGAGAGAGCTGAGGCTGGCCGCAAACCCGGACCCTCCGGTCTCCGCCTCCCAAAATACTGGGATTGCAAGCGTGCGCCACCATGCCCGGCTTACACACTGCCCATCTAAAGAAGCTGTCAGGGGCTGCTGCGAAATCTGCAGACTTCCATTATGCCTTCATTCTGCACTGTAGCTGCAACAACAAAAATAGTAGCAAAGTCAGATAAGTGTTACCAGTTAGTCTTCAGTTAAAAATCTGCATGCAAATGCCGGGCGTTGTGGCGCCTGCTTGTAATCCCAGTACTTGGGAGGCTGAGACAGGAGGATTACATGTTCACAGCCAGCCTCTGTAACTTAGTGAGGCCCTCTGTAACTTATTGAGACCTTGTTTCAAAATAAGAAGTAAAATAGGGCTGGGGGTATAGCTCGGAGCAGAATGCCCCTGGGTTCAACCCCTAGCACCCCCCCAAAAAAAAAAACAAAAAACCAAAACACCTGCATGCTAAAATTATTTCTTGTTTAGGATTATTTGTGGCATGTTGACTTGTATCAATGCTACTGAGATGTTTCTATTGTATTATCATAGTTAAAGCCTTACAATAAACCTTTCGTTTTCTTTTCTGTAGGTATGGGTTAGAATGTCTGTTCAGGTTTTATAGTTATGGACTGGAAAAAAAATTCAGACAAGAAATTTTTAAGGATTTCCAAGAAGAAACCAAAAAAGACTACGAATCTGGTAAAAACAAAAACACAAAAACCAATTTATTGTGTTTGGAAACTGTAAACTGTCAATAAATAGAGAAGGAGTTCATAGCTTTTGTCTTCAGGGCAAACGGGTTAAGACTCTCAAGCCACTGTTACATGCTTGGTTGGTGAGGGGCCGTGTAGTAAGGAAGCCCTTCCCGCAAGGCCTGGGAGAACAGCGCTATCTGGTATTTCCTTAGGGAGGTGTCTTTCTGTCACTATTCCCTTGACAAACATGGCTACTCACGGAAGTGCCACTCCAGGAAAATCCCACGTAACATGAGTCGGCATGCTCGGAAGGGCACGATGCTTGACTCAGCTTTCCACCTGCAGTGTGGACAAGAGGACTTACCTTTCAGGGCTGTATATGGTTCCCATCAGTTTGATCTATAGTAGAGCACTTAAGTAATATCTGTTAGCTAGCAAATGCTCAATAAATGTTAGCTTCCACTACTGTGCGTTCATTGCAGGTCTTACGCTCAACCTCTAAACAAAGTCTGTATTGTAAGATGAATGGTTTATTGTTGGTTGGATCATGTTTAATAGGAATCATTTTTTTGATTCCATATATTTTATAATATATTCTTCCTTGTTATTAGGTCAGCTCTATGGACTAGAAAAGTTTTGGGCCTATCTGAAATATTCTCAATCTAAGACACGATCTATTGACCCAAAACTTCAGGAATACCTCTGCAGTTTCAAGAAGTTAGAAGACTTCCGCATTGATGTAAGTTTTAAATTCTTTTCTTTTTTCTTTTTTCTTTTTGTTGACTATTTCTCTCTCTTAGCATTGACTTTGCTTTAATTTTATAATTTTCATATTTTAATTTTTCATTCTGAAAATTTAACTTTTCAGTTTTTTTTTTTTTTTGCGGTACCGGGGATTGGATGCAGGGGCGTTCTACCTCTGCGCTACGCCCCCGGCCCTATTTTTTATACTTTATTTTGAAACCGGGTCTCCCAAGGTTGCGGAGGGCCTCACTAAGGAGGGAGAGAGAGGGAGAGAGAGAGAGAGAGAGAGAGAGAGAGAGAGAGAGAGAGATTGAGAGCTGAGGCTGGCCACGAACCCGGATCCTCCGGTCTCCGCCTCCCAAAGTACTGGGATTATAAGCATGCGCCACCACGCCCGGCAACTTTTCAGTTTTGAAGTCAAACTTTGAAACAGGCACAAAAATAGATCAGAAATGACCATATACTCTCTTCCCTCAGATTGCCCAAATATGAACATCTTATATAACTATGGTACAACTGTCAGTTCACTTTAAGTTTTTTTTTTCGGTACTGGGGATTGAACCCAGGGGCATTCTACCTCGGAGCTACACCCCCAGCCCTATTTTTTTATTCTTTATTTTGAAACAGGGTCTCACTAAGTTGCGGACGGCCTCACTAAGTAGCTGAGGCTGGCCGTGAACCTGGATCCTCTGGTCTCAGCCTCCCAAGTACTGGGGTTACAAGTGTGTGCCATGATGCCCAGCTAGCCTGAGATTTTGAAGGGGGAAAAGTAGTAAAATTGTCAGCTATCTTGTCTTTCATTATTTGCAGCCCCCTATTTGTAAGGAATTTGGAAGAAAAAGACATTCAGCTACTTCTGGTGAGGAGAGCAGTCGTCATAGACTTTCATCTGATTCTTCCCCGGCGCCTCTCAGTGCTACTAAGCCTGCATCTGCCAGTCAGCCTCAGGTCCCAGAAAACTCTTCCAGAAGGAATTCGTGTCAGGGGTCCAGCGACAGCCCACACCACAGCCGCGCTGCCTGCGCCACAGCGAAGGGGGAGATGCCGGAGACATAGACTCCCCTGAAAGTGAGGCGACCTCGAAATCAGCGTTCACGTCAGGATCGATCCGGGAGAAGTCTTCTGATGTTTCATTGTGATAATCAGAAAAGAGAAAAAGGAAGAAACGTGGTAGCATTTTTTTTTCTAGCAAGATCAATTCCAAATAGGTTTTCCCTGATTTTACGAACAAGGGTAGTTTTGGGTGACGTTCTAGAGATCCCTAGGAACGCACTTTGGTCTCAGTATTTCTATCAAGCTATTGTTTACAAGAACAGCATTCCTTAAATCTATTCAAAACAACACACGGAATGCTTCACATTTCAGCTCATACTTCTTAAAGAAGATACAGTACGTTGTATTCATCTCTCCTGTAGAGCTCTTAAAGAATCCAGTTACCCCACTCTCAATGCATATTTGAACTTACAAACACAAAGGAAGATTACGTATATATTTTTTAAATTCAGGAAAAGAGTAGGAGATATACATTCGCTTTTTTTTTTAGCTGTATAGTTGAAAGGGAACTTTTTCTTTTTAAGGCAAAGTAGAAACACATAGCATGACTGATGTTTCACTGAGGTGGGGCACGTTTGATGCTGGGTTTAGTTTTCCCCTCAGTCACATCTCGCGATTCCCACGGTGTGTTGGTGAAAAGTTTTCTGAATTGACATAAGCCGGTTACATATTAGGAGAGAGAGATTTACTTTCGTGATTCTACATACACTTGCGCATGTAATTCAAAACCGCATTGGGTTTAGTTGGAATATTGTCCTAAATAAATTAAATCTCTGTTTTGAAGGCATCTGCTGTTTGCACATCTATTAGTGGATATTTCATAAGCAGGCAGATTATCGTTAATTTAAAAGGAGTATTTAGTTTTTTCTTTTTCTTTCAATTTTGTTATATCCTCATGTTTTCAGGAGTTATAATGATTTTATTTCTGATTTTTATTGCTATTGCAACTGATGTAAATGATAGTTTCAGTTTTGTGGGATGAAAAAATAAAGCACTTATTCTGAATTATTTGAATTGATTTTTTAATTTTAGACTACATCTGGAAAACTATAATGTTCAAATTCTGCTAGTAGAAAACTATTATATTTTGTGAATGAAGTTTTAGTTATAAACGTATTATATCCATTTTTACCGAGCACAACACAATTCACAAATACTTACTGTATTGGCAGAAGCACCTAGTTTCAATACACTAAATTAATTTATTATTTTCTTTTGAATTGACTGAATGTCTTATAAATCGCAGAATTGAGATACATATAATCTTTGGACAATGGGCTGTTTATAAGTAAATAGGTTTTCATTAGCTTATTTACCATGCATAAATGATAATCTGAAGTTTTATAATATTTGTTATTGAGGAATTTAATGCTTTAGTTTTAGGAAACAGTCAAATTTGAATATTCAAGAAATAAATTTTACTTGAAGATATTGTAAAAAGGATGCAAAACAAGCAATGGGTTAGAATAATAAATCCTTAAGTGTTTTCTTAAGTGGGTATGTAGTTCCAGGTTTTCAGTGAGAAATTTCCAAACCATGCTTATTAGCTTTAAGTGGTCTCTTGAAATGATCTAAAAATTTTTTTTCAATATCCTTTTTGTATTGAACACATACATGTGAAACCTGTAAGATTATTTATACTCAACTAAATATGCAAGTGTAAATTTGGAAAATTGTATCTTTTATATGAAAATACAGTAATCGAGTTTTGTAATGTGTATCAGTAAATTTATCATATTATTTTGATTATAAAAGCAAACATGTACATTGGGAACTTTAGAAAAGCACAAAGAAGAAAATAAAGTACCTTTTTTAAAAAGAAAAAAACAAAATTGGTATCATGCTATACATACAGAGTTGTAACCTGCTTTATTCACTTAATGGGGTTGAAATTTCACTCATGTTATTAGTATTTCTACATTATAACTTTTACTAGTTACATAGTATTCCAGGGTCAGGATGCACCATAGTTTGTTTGCTTGTTTGTTTATGTATTTATTTATTTATTTATTTATTTATTTATTTATTGTGGTACTGGGGATTGAACCTAGGGGCATTTTACCTCTGAGTTACACCCCCAGCCCTATTTTTTATTCTTTATTTTGAAACAGGGTCTCACTAAGTTGCGGAGGGCCTCACTAAGTAGCTAAGGCTGGCTGCGAACCCGGATCCTCCTGTCTCAGCCTCCCAAGTACTGGGATGACAAGTGTACACCACCATGCCTGGCTCATAGTTTATTTAGTCAGTTGCCTATTGTTGAACTTTAGCTGTGACGGAGTTTTGGCTGTTATAATGATTTAATTTATAATACCCTTACAGATCAATCTTTGTGTGTAAACTTGGAGTTATTGCCTAAAATGAATTCCGAGAAGTTGAAATTCTAAGTCAAAATGTTTCCCTAAGCCAGGCGTGGTGGCGCACACTTGTAATCCCAGTACTTGGGAGGCTGAGACAGGAGGATCCAGGTTCGCGGCCAGCCTCAGCTACTTAGTGATGCCCTCCGCAACTTAGTGAGACCCTGTTTCCAAATAAAGAATAAAAAAATAGGGCTGGGGGTATATCTCGGAGGTAGAATGCCCCTGGGTTCAATACCCAGTACCGCAAAAACAAAAAGTTTCCCTATTTAAGGCCCTATTAGAAAGAATTCAGTTTACGGTTTATTAACAGCATCTGCTTCCTATATCCTTATCAACACTGATTATTAAAAATCTTTCTTTGGCCGGGCGGGGTGGTGCACGCCTGTAATCCCAGTACTTGGGAGGCTGAGACAGGAGGATCGCAGGTTCAAGGATAGCCTAAGCAAGTAGTGAGACTCTCAGCAACCTAGCAAGACCCTGTTTCAAAGCTCGTAGGTAGATTGCTCCTGGGTTCAATCCCCAGTACCAAAAAAAAAAAAAAATCTTTCTTAAACTGAGAAGCAAAAAGTATTATTTTAATATCATTTTAATTAGATTACTGATTGATAATTTGTGTGTGTGTGTGTGTGTGTGTGTGTGTGTGTGTGTTTGTGTGTGTGTGCGTTTTACTGGAGATTGAACCCAGGGTCATCTACCTCCAGGCTACACCCCCAGCTCTATTTTTTATTTTTATTTTGAAACAGGGTCTTGCTAGGTTGCTGAGAGTCTCACTATTTGCTGAGGCTGTCCTCGAACCTGTGATTCTTCTGTCCTCAGCCTCCCAGTAATGGGATTACAGGGATGTGCCACCACGCTCGGCTGATAATTTTTATCTTTATTAACTATATATTACTTGTAGATTACTTAATCATAATCTTTTATAGTTTCCTTTTGGAGTAATTGTCTCTTTTTGATAATCTACTGGACTTTTTTTACTTACAAGAATATTAACCCTTTGCTTTCTTATTTTGTTTATGTTGTTTGATGTGTTAAGTACATTTTGGGGATAAAATTTAAAATTATGCCCCTTGATGAAATTCTTGATATAAAACTCAAGCAAATAGAAACATTGTTATTCAGTGAGAAGTTAAACATCACTGACTGTGATCTGTGGCCCTAACCGAAATGTATTCAAGTCCGTAGAAACCTGAGCTGCTCCCTGCCTTTATTGTGAAAATTTTGCACAATTTTCAATTTTGTTAAATAAAAAAGATGACCTTAAAAACGTCGTCTACTTTTTCTTTTAAGGGAATACTTGAAGCCAACTTTGAAATTCTTCATACTAAAAGGAATTATGACGAGAGTTATATTCTAAAATAGATCTTATTTTTTAATTAATGTGTGTGTGTGTGTGTGTGTCTTACTGGTGATTGAACCCAGAGGCATTCCACCTCTGAGCTACACCCCAGCCCTATTTTTTATTTTTTATTCTTTATTTTGAAACAGGCTTTCCCTAAGTTGCGGAGGGCCTCACTAAGTAGCTGAGCCAGGTGATGGCTCCTGTCTCAGCCTCCTAAGTACGGGGATTGCGCCACCACGCCGGGCTCTGATGATCTACTTTTTAAGCTAGTTTTGCCAGTTTGGGGTTCCACTCTGACATTTTCTTGCCATAATACTTGGTAGTATTACCACTTTCTTTGTGTTCTATTGAACCGGTTCAATAGAACAATACCTAGCTATATCACCACTAGATGGCAGAATAGAGTGAGTCAGGCCTGCAGACTTTGGACAGATGTGTCTGCGTTTGTGCGTGTGGGGAAAGCATGCCGGTGTTTTGTTGAACTCTTGCTCCATCTTGTGGTGGGATCGTGTAATAATATCAATTACTCTTAAGTTCCTAGGAGGCATGTGTTTCAATAACTTACCATTACCTTGTTAGGCATTGTCCTAATTGTTAGTAAATTAGCATTAATTATTTGGCTCTTAGTAAATAAATACAGCAGCATCCATAAGATTTGTGTATGGTGAAAGATGAAAATACTGTTTGCTCTGGTATTTTATCCTTTCACTTAAAAGTCTGTGATTAAGCCGGGCGTGGTGGCGCACACTTGTAATCCCAGTACTTGGGAGGCTGAGACTGGAGGATCTGGGTTTGCGGCCAGCCTCAGCTACTTAGTGAGGCCCTCTGCAACTTAGTGAGACCCTGTTTCAAAATGAAGAATAAGGCCGGGCATGGTGGCGCAAGCTTGTAATCCCAGTACTTTGGGAGGCAGAGACCGGAGTATCTGGGTTCGCGGCCAGCC
>PVJS01019853.1:0-33267 GCA_004027185.1 Glis glis
CTCTCTCTCTCTCTCTCTCTCTCTCTCTCTCTCTCTCTCTACTTAATGAGGCCCTCTGCAACTTCGTGAGACCTGGTTTCAAAATAAAGTATAAAAAATAGGGCTGGGGGTGTAGCGCGGAGGTAGAATGCCCCTGGGTTCAATCCCCGGTACCGCAAAAAAAGTAGGTATTATGATCTATCCCAGGAAATATGGAACAAAACTATTTCACAATGTGAAGACCTAAAATGATGGGTAAGAAGTGAAGGAAGAGAAACTAAACATAATCTAATCTGATAATTTGTCAATGCATCTCAAAAGTAAGGTTCTAAGAAAATCATCTCAGGATGAAGAGAGGTGTTTGCACAAAAAAGAGTAAAAGGGACTTAATAACCTATTATATATTTTATGAAAGTCTAGAAGAAATGAGCTAAAAGTTTCTAAACAGAAAGAAATGACAAAGAAAGGAAATATTAATTGCTCTGATGTGATCAGAGCACACTCTGCATGTGTGGAAATATTTCACTGGACCCATTAATATGTAGAATTATTCCAAGTTATTAATACAGAACGCATAAAAGACCTCACATGGAGTGCAGGAACCACAGAGAAGGAGCTATAGAATTAATCTGAGCCATTACTATCATGGAATCAGAATAATCATAGATCTTCAAGTGATAAAGGAACTATGAGTCCTTGACTTATCTTTAATAGCTTTAATGTTAAATACACACAAAAGCAAACCAGATGGACATACACATTAGCATACATGGTGTGTTTAAAAGAAAAGAAAGCTCCAAACAATTTTAAGATCAGTAATATTGCTGTTAATACTTATTATAAACTGATTATTATAAATAACACAGTTTATTTTTACAGGTACCTTCTGGACTAAGCAAATACTAAGTTTGATTTATTTTGAGGGACATCACAACAGAACAGAAAACATCTCAATCTTGGGCAGAGTTCCCTTCTTTGAATATTATATTCAGAATTTGGACTTTTCTGATACACCTTACCTCCCCTCTTCACTTCCCACATCCCATATTCTTCAGCACCAAAAGGTCTGAAGAACAGAAAGGCTGTATGTATAGAGCTTAACCAATTTTTTACAGCCAAAGTACCTGCTTTAATATTGTCTCCCAGGCCTACTCATCCACGTTCTTTCAAATCTTATGATTATTACATCTTTAGTAAATGATTTTATACATTAAAATATATGAAACATAAGATATGCATATATTTAACCATTTCACATACAATTTTCACTATTGTCTAACATATGGCAAATGTTCTTTCATATTAGTACATAAATTTCATTATTTTCCATGCTTCCATAGGATTTATTGTATAGCTGTACAGTATTTTATGTGTTGTCCTGATAAATCTTTTGACCTTCAATTTTAATTAATTTTATTTTGCCTCTTGTTATCTCTCTCTCTCTCTCTTTCTCTCTCTCTCTCTCTCTTTCTCTTCCTCCCTCCCTCCCTCTTGCTTTCTGGAATTTTGCCACATGCTTTGTTCTTGATTTCACTGCTGCATAATTTAAAAATTGGTAATTCCATCAGATCTCTTCCTTTGCTAAATAATTAGGTTTTCCAACATTTTGGTATTAATACATGCTGCTATGAACATTCTTGAATATGTCCCCTGGGCACATCTTCATGAGCTCAACTAGAATATCCACTCAGAAATGGAATTACAAAGTCACAAGTACAAGGATTCAATGTTATACATGTTGCTATGTTTTTAAGAAAGCAGGTGTATGCTAGTGAAAGCAGGTGTATCCCCTAGTGATTTTATGTTAATATGTAAATGATTGTCCATGTGATAGTTACATAATGGTATACCAAACTAATCTTAATGTGCATAACCATACTCAGTTATGAGATTAAGCATGTTTGATAGGTGTCTCAGTCAACATTCTCACTACTTTAATCCAAAACAACTGACTGCACAATGTAGAGAAAGGAAGATTTATTTGCAAACAATTGTTGAAGATTTTAGAGGTTCAATCCATGTCAAGGTATGTCTTCAGAGCCCAGAGCATGGTGGCAGGAAGTAGAGAGAAAGGGAGAGAGAACTAGGCTTTGCTCTCACATTATGCAGGATGGAAGCAGAGAGAAAGAAAACAAGGGGAGGAGATACATTATATATTCCCCAAGGTCACACCCCCAGGGACCTCCTCCTTAGCAACCAAGCCCCACTTCCAACATTGTTACCTCATTTCCTACATACATCCAATGCACTATGACACTGTAAAAATTTGCATTCTAAAGGGATAAATAGCATATTGAATGAAGGAATGGAACCAAAATAGGATCAAAATCCAGTAGGGAAATCATAAAATCCTGCAGGTACAATTCTGGCATTCAGGGCACATGGTGGTGGGATGTGATCTCCAACGGGTCTTGCCTGCCCCGCCCTTATGGCTTGGTTGGTTGCAATGGGCAGCATACTGGCTCTTCTAGGCTATCTCCATAGCTGGCAGCTTGTAGCCTTTCCTCAAAGTCATTAAATATTTCCTGCACTTCTAAATCTCAGAGGTTTTTATTGCACCCTCGGTTTACCCTCACAGCTTCATAAATTTCCCCACTTGGCCCTGCTTGTGTGGATTCCAAACCTCTCACACATTGCCTGGCTTCCCATGCCTTACCCTGAAATGTGGGAGGAAGCCTCCAGGATACCATTTCTCCAGAAAACCCAGAATTATGTGTGCAGAGATGGAATGCCAGCCATAAAGGTAGTCACACATGCTCTACTCACTGCTGCTGGTCCCTTTTCAATCACAGTGGCAGGGCCTGCCTCCATCTGTGCCACCACTGGGCCTGCCTCAATCTGGGTAACTGCTTGCCCCACCTACATCATGGCTGCCACTGAACCCACCTACATCATGGCCACTACTTCCTCCTACTTTTCATCCTCTTTCTTTCTTCTGCTACATCATGTCTCTTGGCCCCAGCTTTATTCTTGTCTTTCTGGCCAAACTGCAAATCTATAAAGTCTCTCTACTTTACTTTGCACCCCCAAATTCAACATGCAATTCCCTGAATATGGTCATCAATATTTGTGACACAGTTTGGATAATTTGCTTTTTTAAGATTTCTTCCATCAGCTAAATCTATTCATCATCTTTATTTTTTAACACTTCTATTGGTGCACTATAGTTTCACATCATAGTGTAGTTCATAGTGATGGTTACATGCACTTAGCACTTGGTGAGCTTTCATCATGGTCCCTCCCCAGTCCTAACCTTCCCCATATATGGTATTGAGATTTGCATTAATATTCCTACATATATACATAATGTCAATGGAAGTATTTTCTTCATGAATTCTCCATTACACCCTCACCCTCACCCTCCCCTATGCCACTTCCCTTGCTGCACTGGGGTTTCTACTCCCTTATCTAAAGTCTCTCTTGTATCCTGATTACTCCCTAGCTTCCATATATGTGAGAAAACATATGACCCTTCGCTTTCTGTTACAGGCTAATCTTGCTTAAAATAACATTCTCCAGGTTGATAATTTTATTCTTCTTTATTGCTGGTATAATTCCATTGTTTTTGTATCCCATACTTTTGGAATCCATTCACCTGTTGATGGACACCTAGGTTAGTTCCAAAATTTGGCTATCATGAATTGTGCTTCTATAAACATGGATATGCATGTATGCTATAATATTCCAATTTCAGTCCCTTTGGAATGATACCCAGGAACAGTGTAGCTGGATCATCTGGTGGATCTATTCCCAGTTTTCTGAGTAATATCCACACTAATCTCCATAACAGCTACATTAATTTGCAATCCCACAAACAGTGTATAAAATTTTCTAAAAATTAGACAAGAAACTTTGAAATTACTAGAGAAGGGCATAGGTCCAACATTCCAACATATAGGCACAGGTAGAGACTTCCTCAATAAGACCCCAAAAGCTCAGAAAATTAAAATAAGAATTAATAAGTGGGATGACATTAAATTAAAACATTTGTTTATCAGAAGAAACCATCAATAATCTAGAGAGAGCCTACAGATGGGAGATCTTTGAGCTATGCCTGTGACAGAGTACTAATATCTAGAATATACAAAGTACTTGAAAGAACTAACACTAAAAAACAAATAACCCAATCAAGAAATGGACAATTGAACTAAATAGACACTTCACAAAATAAAAAGAAATACAAGTGGCCAATAAATACATGAAAAAAAGTTCAATATCATTAGCAATCAGGGAGATGCAAATCAAAACTATACTGAGATTCCATCTAACCCCAATAAAACGGCAATCATCAGAAAGTCAAATATCAATACATCATGTTTAAATTTGCATTCCCACAATGTTTCAGGACTTGGGCAAAATGCCAATAATTTCTTTGCCAGACTGTAACACATGTGGTCTCTATTCCATTTTCCTATAGAGTCCTCTTTGCCCTCCAAAATCTCCTGAGTAAAGTCTCCATCATCCACCTTTCTATCTGCATTCTGGTCCTTCCAACTTCCTCTCACAAACCAGTTCCACAGACTCACAAAACATATGGTCAGACTTAGATATCGCCATGACCACTCTCCTCTGGTACCAATTTATCTTGGTCAACATTCTCACTGATGTAATCCAAAACAACTGACCACACAATTAGAGGAAGGATGATTTATTTTATAACACTTTTTGGAGATTTTCAAGGTTTAGTCCATGTAAGGATGGATCTGTGGAGCTCAGAGCATGGAGATGGAAAGCAGAAAGAGAAAACACTAGACTCCACTCTCACATCATGAAAGCCAGAAGCAGAGAGAGAGAAAGAGAGAGCAGGGAAAGGAGAGACCTTATATAATCATTAAGGACACACCACTAGGCATCACTCCTTAGCAACCAATCCCTGCATAGTTTATTGGTCATAATTATTTTATATTCTGTGAAAGGACTACATGTTTTTCTCACCTTTTATTTACTATAATCTTTTATGGACTTGCTTTATATGACTTCTGGATGGTAATCTATTACTGTTTATATGCTTTTCTTTTCTCATGTTTGTGGCTTCATGTAACTTTATGGTATATTTTAATTAACAGCATTGTCAATTTTGATGTAGTCAAAATGATCAGTTTTTTATACTTTTATTGGTGCATTATAATTATACACCATAGTGAGATTCAAAGTAACATATTCATACATGCACACATTAATTGGTGTATTTCCCTATATATCCCAACCCACTCCTCCTTCCTCCCTCACCATACAAGTTAGTGAGATTGGTAGTGATGCCTTCCTATATGGATATAAACTTATTTGAATTGTTCCTTTCCTCAAGCCTCATTTTTCTTCTCCCAAACTCCCTCCCCCAATCCCCTTTCCACTATTGAACTATCTTTATTCCCTCATATGACAGAAGTCCTTTTTGTTTCCTGTTTTCTCTATATCTTCCACATGTAAGAAAAAAAAATGTCCCTTGACTTTTTAAGACTGATTGATAGCAGTAAGCATAATATAGTTTCTGTTATTTAAAATTTTTCTTCCTTAAGAAATGCTTCCCTGTTCTAAGAACAAAAATATATTCCTTTTTGCAATGTCTAAGTTGTTTTTGTAATATATTTAAATCATTAAACACATTAAAGACTAGTTGAAGCCGGGCGTGGTGGTGCATGCTTGTAATCCCAGTACTTGGGAGGCTGAGACCGGAGGATCCGGGTTCACGGCCAGCCTCAGCTACTTAGTGAGGCTCTCCGCAGCTTTGTGAGACCCGGTTTCAAAATAAAGGATAAAAAATAGGGCCGGGGGCGTAGCTTGGAGGTAGAACGCCCCTGGGTTCAATCCCCAGTACTGCAAAAAAAATAAAAAATAAAAAGACTAGTTGATCTCACTTAGCATAGTATAATTTGTTTTAAATAAAAATATTCTTGCTGAGCCAGGCATGGTGGCACATGACTGTAATCCCAGTACTTGAGAGGCTAAGACAGGAGGATCACAGGTCTGAGGAGAGCCTCAGTAAATAGTGAGACTCTCATCAACTCAGAGAAACTTTTTCAAGACAAAATAAAATAGGGCTGGGGGTGTAGCTTGGAGGTAGAATGTCCCTAGATTTAATACCTAGTACCACACACACACACACAAAATTTTTTTTCTTGCATAAGAAATACTTCAATATTCTAAGGACAGGAACATCTTTTTTAAATGTCAAAATTATTTTTATAATATATTTGAATCCTTAAATCCATTTGTAAAATATTTTTCACTGTGGTATCAGATATATTGTCTTTTTTTTATATGGATAGTAATTTGATTCAAGATCATGAGTTTTTCCTTTTTTATTCTTTCTAATGCTACCTTGGGCATAAAACAAATTTCACCTAATACTCCTAGAGGATTGATTACTAGACTCTATGCAAGTTAACATATGATATTTATCAACTTCACAAATATTCAATTTCTCTTTTTAGAAAAGTATCCTATGTTATAGCACACATGTGAAACATCATATAAAATTTATTTCAAAAGCCTTTTAATTCCAAAAAAATGGTAACCATCTCTATTTCCATGACTAATAGACTGAATGAAAGCAATTATGATTCATTCAGATAATGAAATATTATGATGCTATTAAAATCTTGTAATATTAACCAGGAATCATTAAAATCATTTCATAATTCCTCTTGAAGATTCTTTATATCTATAGAAATCTCAAAGATGTTATGGACTCTTTTTCATTTTTCAAATTGGGTGTCTTTACTTGAACCTTCAGAGACTATGGAGCATTATATGTAAAAGTTTCTATATGGAAATAGTAATTATGAATTTATTTATCAAGAAACTTAGGGGACACATTTCAGATAGATGTAGAAGGGCAATAGTAGACAATGAACACACATGAGGAGTTACTGTTGTACACCAAATTAGCCAGCTACCTAATATCATTTGTGTCTTTGCCAGGACCCCTTGGGCAATTGTCATGTTTGTAAGACATGTAGTGTAAAAGATATTTTGATAAGAAAATAGGTTTTAAGTGTTCCATTGATTCAAACTAGCCAGAGATGTAGGTAGTATCATACATCTCAGAATGGCAAATGTTGAGGGTGAGTTCTTGTGCTCTACCATTGGCCTGTGATGGGCCTATATAGGGCAACTGTGGAATTGTTCCATTCTGAGGAGGATTGATAAAAACAACAAATGCTGCTCTCCAGAGATTAGAGAATAACAAGTTAAAGGTAAGCACATGTTTTTATGTGGGAAAATAGTAAAATGAAGAGATTTGCCTTAAAGACATTTTCAAATGTAGGCCTTTGGGCATGTTAATTCTGTATTTCTGCTTTCTTACATGCACTGAGTAGCTTTGCATAGAGAAGTCTCTACGAAAATCATGTAATTGTTCCCCACAAAACTAACCATTTTAAAACATTAACAGAGCCGGGCGTGGTGGCGCATGCTTGTAATCCTAGTACTTTGGGAGGCGGAGACCGGAGGATCCGGGTTCACGGCCAGCCTCAGCTCTCTCTCTCTCTCTCTCTCTCTCTATCTATCTATCTATCTACTTAGTGAGGCCCTCCGCAACTTCGTGAGACCTGGTTTCAAAATAAAGTATAAAAAATAGGGCTGGGGGTGTAGCGCGGAGGTAGAACGCCCCTGGGTTCAATCCCCGGTACTGCAAAAAAAAAAAAAAACATTAACAGAGATGTCTAGTAGTGAGAGCTTTATTTTTATTCTGAACACTCTAATCCAGAAAAGAAAGAATATAATCCACAGTTTAATGAACATGGCACCTTCACATTGTTTCCTATTATTTTTTCATACAGTGGTAGGAAGCCATTAGTTTGATCATATAAGAGGCTAGTATGAACACAAAGATGACTTCAATGTTCTGTTCATGAGGTATGAAGATATGAAGAAAAGAAAGCTATTTTAAGTATTATTTCTTTTATATCCTTTCTTCTCATGGTTTCAGCAAAACACATGATCCTAGTTATCTTCATACCTAATTATTTCTCAGGATTTTGGTGGGAGATCTAATTTCCTACCTGTTTTTATTTACTGGTCTTCCTTACAGCTCTCTTCTCACTGTGAAAGTCATGTTTTATGATGATTTACTGAGTAACCCTCATGGCTATTGTGAATTGTGCTTTGATGAATATGGGTATAATTTATGAATGTACTGTTCTATCTTTAATTCTTTTGGAAAAATAGTGAGGAGGGGTTTATCTGGGTTGTATGGTGGTTCCATTCCTAGCCTTTTAAAGAACCTCCATAGAGGTTGTACTAATTTACACTCCCAAAAGTTTATAAATGTTCTTATCTTCCCACATCCTCACCAGAATTCATTATTGTTTGTATTCTTGATAATTGCCATCTGAATTGGAATTAGATGGAATCACAATGCAGTTTTGATTTGCATTTCCCTAATTGCTAATAATGTTGGAACACTGTTAAATATATTTGTTGGCAACTTTTCTTCTTTTGAGAAGTGTTTATTCAGTTCAATGTTCATTTTTAATTGGATCATTTGTTCTTTTGGTGTTACTTTTTTAGTTCTTTATATATTCTGGGTATTACTTTATATTGAAGAAGTAGCTTGAAATTTTTTTCTCCCATTTTGTAGGTTCTCTCTTTAGACTCTCGATTATTTCCTTTTCTGCATAGCTTTTAATTTGATGGCATCCCATTTACTGATTTTTTATTTTATTTCCTGGTCTTTAGCAGTCTTATTGAGGAAGTCTCTACCAGCGCCTATGTGCTGGAAGGCTGGTCCTAGGTTTTCTCCTAGTAATTGCAGTTTCTGGTCTAATTTCTAGGTTTTTGATCCATCTTGAGTTGACTTTTGTGCAGGGTGAAGGACAGGGGTCTAATTTCTTTCTTCTACATATGGATATTTAGTTTTTCCAAAACCATTTGCTGAAAAGGCTATCTTTTCTCCAACAGATGTTTTTGGAACCTGTCTTGGTCAACATTCTCAGTGATATAATCCAAAAATGACTGACCATACAACTTAAAGGAAGGAAGGTTTATTTGCTCACAATTTTTGGAGATTCTAGGTTCACTCCATGTAAGGCCAGGTTATGGAGCTTAGAGCATGGTGGAAGGAAGCAGAAAGAGGAAGAGAGTGAGGCTCTGCTCTCACATCATGGAGGCCAGTAGCGAGAGAGAGAGAGCACACAGGGGGAAGCAGAAGTATATATAATCACCAAGGCCACACCCTCAGGACCCTGCCTTAGCAACCAAGCCCCACTTCCAACATTGCTACCTTGTTTCTGTGAGGGCCAGGGGGATACTCTAAATTCAAACCATTATAGGACCTTTGTCAATAGTCAACTGGCTCTAATGTGAAGATTTCCTCTGTAGATTATAGTCTATTCCATTAATGTATGTGTCTCTTTTTATGTCAACCATGCTGTCTTTGTTAGTATAGGTCTGAAGTATAATTTGAGATCAAGTATTGTGATGCCTCCAGCATGGTTATTATTTGTAATTGCTTTGGCTATTTGGGGTCTTTTCTTCTTCCATATGAATTTTAGGACCATTTTTTCTATCTTTGTGTGTAATGACATTAGTATGTTGATAGGATTTTCATTGAATCTGTAGCTTGATTTTTTGGTATAATGGCCATTTCGACCATATTTATTCCGGCTATACAAGGACATGAGAAGTCTTGCCATCTTCTAAGACCTTCCTCAATTTCTCACTTCAGTGTTCTATGATTTTTATTGTAGATATATTTTATGTTTTTTGTTGGATCTACTCTTATGTATTTTAATTTTTGATACTATTTTGAATGAGATTGCTTTCCAGATTTCTTTTTCAGTTCATTCATGATTGATATGTACAAAAGCTTTTGATTTTGTAAGTTGATTTTGTATTCAGCTGTTTTTTTGAATTTGTATATCAGTTCTAGAAGTCTGGTTGAGTTATCTTCTAAATATAGTATCATAATCTGCAAGTAGAGATCATTTCACTTTTAGTTTCCCTATTTGTTTCATTTTAATTTCCTTCTGCTTAATTATTATGCTAAAATTAAAAGAAATATATTGAATAGGAGTGGCGATAAGGGGTATCCTTGTCATGTTTCTGATTTTATTTTATTTTTTTTGTGTGTGGACCGGGGATTGAACCCAGGGGCATTCTACCTCCGTGCTACACCCCCGGCCCTATTTTTTATACTTTATTTTGAAACCGCATCTCACGAAGTTTCGGAGGGCCTCACTAAGGAGAGAGAGAGAGAGCGAGAGAGAGAGCAAGAGAGGCTGGCCGCTATCCCGGATCCTCCGGTCTCCGCCTCCCAAAGTACTGGGATTACAAGCGTGCACCACCACGCCCGGCTTTTATGTTTCTGATTTTAAAGGAAAGCAGTTTTTTCCCATTCAGACAATTCTTGATAATGTTAAAGTAAGTTGCTTCTAACCCAAATTTCTTCAGTGCTTTGAACATAATATGTGTTGGATTTTGTTAAATTATTTTTCCATATCTATTGAGACAATCCTGTGATTTTGTCCTTAATTCTATTTTTGTGATGGATTACATTTATCAGCTTATGTTGAACCAACCTTGCATCCCTGGAATGAAACCTACTTGGTCATGGTGCACAATCTTCTTGGTTTGGTTTGGAATGTGAATTGCTAGTATTTTATTAAGAATGTTTGCATCTATGTTCATCAAGAATATTGGTCTATAATTTTTTGAGGCATCTTTTTATTCAGTTTTGGTATTAAGGTGATACTGAATCATAGAATGAGTTTGGGAGTATTTCATCTCTTTTTATTTTCTGAAATAACTTGAAGAGCATTGGATTTATTTCCTCTTGATGGTCTTGTAGAATTCATCTAGTTCTTGGCTTTTCTTTGTTGGAAGTTTATTTTTATTATTATTACTTTCTCAATCTCTTTGTTTGTTATTATTGTGTTTATGTTTTCTAAGTTTCTTAGTTCAATTTACATAGGTTGTATTTATCTAGAAATTTGTTAGTTTCTTCTACATTTTCTGTTATTGTAATATAAGCTTTCAAAATAGTTCCTCATTAATACATAATCTACTCATTCATTTATTTAAACATTAGCGAATGATTGCTCTGCCATAGGCACTGAATCACAAGTAAAAGAAAAATAGAGCTGGGCATGGTGGCACACGCTTGTAATCCCAGTACTTGGGAGGCGGGGACTGGAGGATCTTGGTTTGTGGCCAGCCTCAGCTATTTAGTGAGGCCCTCTACAACTTGGTGAGACCTGGTTTCAAAATAAAGTATAAAATAAAATAGGGCCAGGGGTGTAGCTCAGAGGTAGAATACCCCTGGGTTCAATCCTTGGTACCACAAAAAAAATTAGATGTTTTAAAAGAGCATGTACATATGTGAAATTATCAGTGCCAATCTCAATATCATGTATGGGCAAGGGGAGGGAGTGGAGAGGGAGCTGAGGGGAAGTTCACTAAATGCTGTGTGTCCCTATCACTCTGAACTAAATTATGATGTGATACTACAATGCACCAATAAAAGTTTATTTTAAAAAACAGTGAGCTCATAAACTAACAGGGAAGATAGGTATTCACCATGCAAGGGCACATGATTTCAAATTGATAAGTATAATTATTAAGGAAAAGCCCAAATGCAATGTCAGTGTGTATATGTAATATGGGTATCTGATAGAGTCAAATGTGATGGGCATTGTTTTCTGAAAGAAAGAACATGGGAACCACAAGGTAATAAATGAGCTAACAAAAAGATCAGAGGGGAAAGATAATTCTAATCTAGGAAAAGAGATGTGCACATTATCTAAAACAATAAAGTACATGGCAACACTGAAGAACTAAGGGAAGAACTAAGAAAGAAAAGTAGGAGTGATGAAAGATAAAATAAAGGGTTTCATAGGAGACAGATTATATAAGATCTGCAGGCTATGTTAATAATGATTAGTTCTTTAACCCAAAAGAAGTAAGGAGCTCTTTGAGTTATAAAGAGGATGCCAATGAAATATAATTAATGTCTTGGAATATCATTCCCATTCATTGTTGAGAAGTGAAAATAGTGACTATAAGTAGACTATAACAGTTAGTCTAGTGTTTAATCCACTGGATATCAATGGTTCCTTTTACTGGAATTTTATCATTAACAATGAATAGAATATAGGCTTTTAAGATACATTGAGGATTCAAAAGAAAAGGGGAGTAAAAAGGAAGAAATAAAGGTGTCAAGGAAACTTATAATATTTCTAGTTTGTGTATATATGTAGACAGTGGGTCTAATGAAGGTGTTTAGAAGACCCTGGAGCAAGATCAGGATGGAGAGAGGAGATTATGATGTTGTTTGTGACATATGGGGTTGTCAGTTACCATCCCCCAGCACACCTGAGGGCAAAAGAATTACACAGACCCATAGCAGATTTGAGAGGGGCAGGCCAGGGGCCTCACTCTTTGGCAAAAGCCCTGCTAGACACTGGTCCACAGCTTTTATTCATTTTTGAGGGGGGATGTTGAGGTATGGATGCTCCTGCATGCTTGTAGGGCTTGTGAAATAAAATTTAACTAATATACTTGGAGTAAGGGCTAGAGGTAAACGTTTAACTTGGCTGGCTGCAGAACAATTGTAGAAAGTCATTGAGATAGTGGTTAGCAATAAAATTGCTGATGATGTGCAGAAGATCCTTGAGACAATGCTTGACAAATGGGAATATTTGGGAGTAGGCACCTGCAAGAGACACTGGAACATTTACCTTGGAGGAAAAGGCTACTTTCAGTGAGTCCATCCATCTGGTCATGGCTTTCCATGACCCTGAGACCCTTCCAAGGTAAACATTGACCTGTTTCTGGCAGTCACATTCTCCACATGGGGTTTAAGGTGATTTAGAAATATTCAAATGAACAGACAGAAGTAAATGAAAAATACAAATCTAAAGCTCAAAAAATTTAGGCTGAATATATTAATGGCATCAATCTCTAGCATCGCCATATGGAATATAACTGAAAGAATAAATGTAAATAAAATTGAGTGAGTGAAGGATGGAAGAAAGGATTAAAAGATATGAAATCAGAGAGGCAGGAAGGATGGAAAAATGGGAAGGAAGGAAGGAAGGAAGGAAGGAAGGAAGGAAGGAAGGAAACCATAATCATTACTATGGGAACTTAACATGAATATTTAGGGATCAGAAGGATGAGCCACCCAAATAAAGAAGAATGGCAATCAGTGAGGTAAAAAGAAAACATGGAGTGTGGCACCACAGAAACCAAGTGGGTGTGTCATAAAAGATCTTTCCAGTATCTTACAAATCTTTAAGACAGCCAAGATATCAAGTGGAATAAGAGTTAAAACACCCATAGAGATTAGTGACATGAAGAATGTAAGGTAGATTACACCAGACTGCAGTGGGTTGGGAATAAATTGGTAATTCCAAACATATATCACCAGCCCAGGCTCACATATATTGCCAACTGTCATCTGTGTACTTACTTTTCTATCTCATATGTGGACTTCAAACAAATCCTGTCCACAAGAGAACTTGTCACCTGCTCTTCAAAAGCTGGTTCCCCTCCTATGAATTACACTGTAATTCAAGTGAAAACGGACTTCATTCTTAAGATCTACTTCACTCTTACATCCTCACTGATTCAATTAATCAAAGAGTCATGTTAATTCTTTCTCTGTATCTGCTGTGTAAAATATCAACTTGTTTCAATTTATATTGGCTGTTCTGTGGACCAGTCACCAACATCTCTTGCTTACTTTCTAGAGCAGTCTTCCTATTAGGTCTACCTAATTTCACTCTCACCTTGTCTATATATATTCTCCATTCTTCAACCAGATTTATTATCTCAAGATGCAAATTTGATTCCCTTTCTATTCTAATATTTGGGTTTTCCCATAAGAATATGTTAACACAAGGTGGGCATGGTGGTGCACACTTGTAATCCCAGGACTTGGGAGGTTGAGGCAGGAGGATCACAAGTTCAAGACCAGCCTCTGCAATTTAGCAAGACTTTCAGCAACAAGACCCTGTTTCAAAACTAAAAGTTATAAATGGCTGGCAGTATAGCTCGAGGTAGAATGCCTCTGGGTTCAATCCATGGAACCACACACATGCACATAGAAAAAAATGTGTTCACACAAAAGCATTAGTAAATAATAAATCTTACTGAACAATTGTGCAAATCAATCACACAGTACTCAAAACCTCTTGAACATTTCCCTCCTCTTTAACATGCTGTCCCTAGATAGAACCTTGTAAGGAATATCCCATTTCTCTAACCTTCCAAGTATCTTATTGTTTATGTACTTTGATCTATGTACCTCACCAGTCTTGCAACTTTC
Source organism: Glis glis (assembly GCA_004027185.1). Classification (NCBI taxonomy): domain Eukaryota; kingdom Metazoa; phylum Chordata; class Mammalia; order Rodentia; family Gliridae; genus Glis; species Glis glis. The sequence continues at coordinate 14,249 of PVJS01019853.1, forward strand.
TTTTCATTTTATCATATTACAGGGAAAAGAGTTTTCTTTGAACTTGGCTGGGGAAGACAGACTTTCATCACTTCAGCTTTTTCAGTTTTAAAGTTCTTCAAAGAAAGATTCCAGTGTTCTCAAGGAATTAGGAATCCATCCAAAGTAGAATAAATTTTGGAGTCTTCCCTTGTCTTCTGCTTCCCTTGGAAATGTCTTGGTAATTTCATTAAATACGGTTCATGCATACTTCTCCAGTAATAATGCCATCAGGACACACAAAGCCAGTGTGTTTTATGTCAGAGGATTTTGCACATTTCTTGTTGATTTAGAGGTGATATTCCTAGGACAATAGTGACTATGCAGAATCATCATCCACTTTCCCACCTCAAATGTACAGCAGTAGATGGCTAGAATGGAGGCAATTTTAACTTTAATGTTTAAAGATTCTTATTTAGGTGTAAAAACTTTCAATAAAAGCAAAGAAGATATCATAAAATGAGGATGGTTGTTACTATCCTCAAGTGAATGATGAGGAAAGGGTGTTCCTTGTAGGGTTCTGGAAAACTTGCATTGTTTGGCTTCTTGACATTCAAGTTGAAATCATAATTGTTCATGTCCTAATGATTTATTAAGATGCATGTTTTTATAATGCCACTTTTGTATGTGTTTTATTTTAAAATGTCAAAATATTTTCATTTATCTTAGATATGAGAATCTATTTTGTGGTATATCCTTTGAGGAAAGTCTGGTATGATAGATTTAATCTTTCCCATCCTATGATCTTTTCTTTCATATATTATAACTGGCTGAAACCATCATTAAAGAATCCCATATGTACCTGTATGCTTTGATGTAGTAGTCTTTGGAGACTGAACAACTACTGAGGTAAAGAAAGGGGTGCTCATTGTCTTGCATGAAATCAGTTTACAGTTTATTAAAATGGCTCAGAATTAGGGATAGTGATAGGCAGTTGATTAGGAAATGACTCATGTGCTAAAGAACTATCCCAAGTGCAAAATTTCAGAGGGACATAGGAAAGTCTTCTGAGCTGCATTACAAGTAAAAATTCTTTTTAGAGGAACTGGCTTCGATTTTGTCTCTCCATGACCTATCATTTTGAATGGTTCATTCTGTCCCTAGTTCCCAGTTCAATGTTTCTGCCATCACTTGGGTTTAACATTCTATGAAAATTATTCACCAAGGCTTAATTTTGTTAATGAGCTGGGAATATTTTAAATCTGATAGTTATTTGGGGGCCAACTTTAATTTTGTCTTTTTTCCCTCATATATAATAAGAATAGCTGTTTTAAATACCTTTTTTCTCTACATAATCTTTATTTATTTATTTATTTTAATGGTGCATTGCAATCATAGTTCAATAGTTGTAACATCTATAGTTCTAGTTTTTGGCCAAATTGTCTTATCTGTTCATGCTCCTTCAGGTCTTGATTTTGTAGTAGTGGTCAGACATCAAAGTTAGGGTGGGGTTGTGGCTCAGTGGTACAGTAGGTAGAGTGCTTCCCTAGCATATACCAACATCCTGGGTTCAATCCCCAGCAATATACAGACACGCACATACACACCATACACTACATTGTTGATATACACCAAAATTACACCAAAAAATACAACTTTGTTCAGGTGTATTTACTGGGTATGTTTTCAAAGCTTGTTCTAAAAGCTTCTGTTTTTCTATTGTCCATGTGGTGAAATCAGTGCATTGACCTTCAAATCATTCTGAAGATGTTGCATTATCTGATTAGGTACCACTCCGTGTTCTTTATAAATTTATCAAAAGTCTTGTTTGTCATGTTTTTGATGAGGGTCAAGTTTCTAAAGACTTTTTGCTTTGACAATAACATCTTTGGCAGTTCTTTTGACACAAAAAAGAAGAATGGATGTTCATGTAACTAGCAATACCCACCCTTCTTGAATTCATTCCAGCTGGGAAGAGATTCACAGATTTAATTAGCAATTACAGATCATCTTCTCACCAACTTTTACTGCTACTTTACCTTCTTTCAGTTGATTTCTCTGCATTCTTAGATGGTTGTTGCATAGAAGCCTCAACTTCCTCTTTCTCTTTTCTAATTTATTCATTTATTTCTTCTATCTGTTTTCCAGAGCAGCCTTTCCTACTACTTTGGTACATGATGTGTTTCATTCAACCACTGTAAGCTTGTGAGTTCAAGCTTAATACAAAGTTTTTCCAGTTCTTCCATCATTTTAACCTACCCTGCCTCATTGTCTGAAAAGTGATTCTAGGTCTTGCATGAGTTTCAAAGTTTCTGCCTTCCCTTTTTAATGGCTTTTTTCCAGAATATCTGTTTCCTTCTTTATCAATAATGCTTGCTGTCTAACTTCAGTCATCTTCTTTCTCCTTAACCAACAGCTTCTAATTCAGCGTGTCTTTGCTTTTCTTCAGTTTCTAATTCAGCTTGTCTTTGTTTTTCTTTAGTTTCTTCCTTCTTTATTTTGCTTCTGCTTTTGATTTCTTTTCTGCTTCTTTCTTGGCATTTTCTTTTTCCTTAAACTTTTTTTTTAATCCTTGGATCACAACTATAAGTATTGTCAACTAATGCTCTTATTCTCTTCATTTCTTCTTTCTTTCATTGTGCCCTTCTTGCTCTGTTCTGCTTTTCAATCCATCTTCTCTCCTCACAACATTCTTTTTCTTTTTATTCTTCATCTAAGTAAGAAAATTCTCTCCAAGAATCAAAATTATACCAGAAAGAATAAAATGCATCTACATTTCCAAATGATGAATTATCTCCAAGTTTAAGGACTTTTTTTATTTGACCATCTGGAATTCCTATCCAACGCTGGGGAAAACACTTAGAAGAAATTGCCCTTTGCCTCATTTTTAGAGGGATCCGGGTTATGAAAAGGAGGATCTACAGTGTTTAATGCTCACATTTTCACTGGATCAGATAACATTTCAGAAGCTTTACTTATACAAGTGAAGTAGTCCTTATCACCTTCTTTTATTGGTTCACCTGTTGCTTTCCTTTTGTCTGGGTTATTCTGTGTCTGTGTAGCTTTGTATCTTACATGGCCCAGTCCAAGAACTGCATAATGATCTTGGTTCTTCCAGTCTTTGGGTTTGAGTGTCTCCGCATGGAAAACTCTTCTAACCGCAATTCCTCATCTTCAGATTCCTCTGATAACTCTTTCTTATCCTCCAGTTCCAGAGGTCAGAGCGTGGGTGATGGTGCCCTGGCCATCTGTGGCACTCAGCAACAGCAGCATGATGGCACAAGGGCTAACCCTGCTGCATACATTATTTCTGTTCAGGTTTTATCCTCATTGTATTTTTAAATTGTGGTAAAATAGCCATAACAGACAATATATAATTTAATCCATTTTTATGAGTATAGTTGTGTGGCATTAGGTATGTTCACATTGTTGTACAACTATTACCACTATGTGGCTCCAAAATTTTTTATGCTGTAAAGCTAAAACTCTATTAATTAAGCTGTAATTCCTTAAACTCCCCTTCTCTCAGTCCCTAGAAACCCCCATTCTACTTGCCTTCTTATGAATGGGATTACACTAATTTCTTAATATGAGTTAAATTATATAGTATTTGTTCTTTTTAACTGGCATATTTCACTTACCATAGTATTGTCAAGCTTCATCCATGCTGTAGCATATATGAGAATTTCTTTCCTTTTAAATCTGAAAAATATTCCATTGTACATATACACTATATTTTATGTACTTATTCATCTATATATGCCTGGCTTGTTTCACCAGTTTACACTGTGAATAATGATCCTATGAACATGGGTGTACAAATATCTCTCTGATACTTTGGCTCAACTATTATGGTATATACCCAGAAGTGAATTTGTTGGATCATATAGTAATTCTTTTTCTATTTTTTGAAGACTCACTGTACTATTTCCATTGTATTTGCACCATTTTACACTTCTACTGGAAGTGCTAAAAGGTTCTAGTTTCTCTGTGTCTTTGCCAACTGTTGTTTCCTCTGTCCTTGTTGTTTCTATTGTTTTTAAATATAGCCATTGTAATGGGTGGCAAGTGATATTGCATTGTGGTTAATTTGCTTTTCTCTAATGATATGTAATGTTGAACATCTTTTCATGTGCTTATTGGACATTTATATACCTTCTTTGGAGAAATATCTATTTAATTTTTGACAGTTTTATTTGATTATTGGTTGATTGATTATGCTATTGATATTTGTTTGTAGTTCTTTATATATTCTTCACAGTATCACTTATCAGTTATGGTTTGCAAATATTTCTCTCATTCCATGGGATGTCTTTCATTCTGTTGATTGTGTCCTTTGATGCACAATTTTAAATATTGATGTAGTCTTTTTAGCTATTTTTTCTTTTGTTGCCAGTGCTTTTGATGTAATATCCAAAATACCATTGTCATATCCAATATTATGAAGCATTTGCCCTATGTCTTTCTATAAAAGTGCCATAATTTTGGTTCTTACATTAAATTGTAATCAATTTTGAGTTAGTTTTTATATATGACATAAAGTAAAGATCCAACTTCAACCTTTAGCATGTGAACATCCAATTTCCCTATTACCCTTTATTAAAAAGATTGTCATTTCCCTCATTGAATGTTCTTGACACTTGTGTCAAAAATAATTTCACTATATATGTGAGTTCTGATTTCTAGGAACTCTATTCTCAACTAGTTCATATTTCAGTATTTATACCATTACCACATTGTTTTGATTACCCTGCTTTTGTTGTAAGTTTTAAAATCTGGAAATGTGAAAACTCCAAATTTACTCTTCCATTACAAGACTGGCTATTCAGGGTGTCTTGAGATTCCATATGATTTTTTGTGATGGATTTTTCTATTTTTGCAAAAAATTGTCAATAGGATTTTGTTAGGGATTACATTAAATCTATGGATCTTCTGGTGTAGTATCTTTAAATTCCCATCTTCCAATACATGAATGTGGGATAGGATTCCATTTACTTATGTTTTATTTCTTTCAGTAATGTTTTACAGGTTTCAACAGACAAGCCTCTCATGTCTTATGTGAATTCCTAAGATTTTTAATCTGTTGATGCAATTTTTATGTAATTATTTTCATCTCTTTCTAGGTTTGTCCATTGTTAGTATATGTAAATTTAATGGATTATTGTGTTTTGATTTAGATTTTGTATCCTACAACTTTGTTAAACTACTTTGTTAAGTTCTAATATAATTTTTGTGATTTGGTAGGGTTTCCTGCACATGAGATCATGTTGTCTGCTAACAGGCAATTTTATTTCTTGGCTCTCTATTTGGATAACTTTTTTCTTTTTATTGCTTAATTTCTCTGGCTAGAAGTTCAATTCCAGTTGAACTTATTCCAGATCTCAGATAAAAATATGCCATTCTTTCTCAGTTGAGTATGATGTTAGCTATAGATATTACACACATGACATTTTTCATGTGGATGTAGTTTCCTTCTACTACAAATTTGTTAACTGATTTTTTATCATAAAAGATGTTAGATTTTTCAATGTTTTTTCCATATCTATTGAGATAATCATATCAGTTTTCTTCATCTGTTCATGTGATAAATTGTATTAATTTTCATATGTTGAATCTATCTTTGCATCCCAGATCTAAATCCTCCTTGATCATGTTGTGTGTTTAGCTATAACTCATGCATCCTTCAAAAACTGGATAATCTCTCATACCCATTACTCTTTAAGGATTTCAGAAGTTCAGTGCTTAAAATCAGCAGTTTTCTTGAGAAAGAACTGAGTGAAGAAGTTGTGGATGCTGTTGTGAGACAGGCTACATTTCAGAACATGAAGTCTGATCCCCTCTCAAATTACAATGATATCATAAAATATGATGTTGGAACAAGAAGCGACGAGGGAAGTTTCCTGAGCAAAGGTGATGTTTAGTGGTTTACATAGCAGAAAATTTGAGGACTTCCTTGTTCCTTGGCACATAGGAAAAATAATCAGTGCTTCCAATGTCTCCCCAAGAGATAATGGCAATTGAGTCTGGAGAAGATCAAACATCCTGACTGAAAGTGAGCATGATGAGTTATCAGGAAAACTGATAGTGTTTTAAAGCACAACCTGACAGTTTAACTTTCTCAAAAAATATTGCCTTCTTTAGAGTAAGGTCACATGGCCTTACTCTAAAATTTACTAGAAGGAATGTCTAAAGCCAATGGATATATTAGAACAGAAGAATTCTAGTCCTATTTTTCTTCAAATCTTCTAGAGTAGGCGATGAACTAAACTTAATAGGTGTTGTGTTGAAAGAAAGGAAGTTTGGATTACTAATTTCTCATGGGTCAGACTGCTTCATCACAGAAAGTAGAGTGACATCTTACCCTAATTACTATGATTCAATTACTTCAAAAAGTAATTAAAATTGCTATTTTTGTAATCTAATTGCATTCCAGGAGTTGTGTTAAGAATAAATATATTTCCTTCTTAATATACTTTAGGTTCAAATTTTAAAATTTTATCTTATAAATATATAATATTCTAAATCATAGTTTGGCCTCTATTTTATTTTACAACTTATTAATAATTTGTGAATATATTGTGGACATTGACTTATAAACATGTAACTATCTCATTTAAATTGTTTTAGATATTTATTTTTTAAAAAAACTTTTTCTCTTTTTTGTATTTTATTATTAACTCTCACTCCTCATTCTTCAACCTGAGCAGGAACAAGGCAATTCTCATTCCCATAGTAGTTTCTATCTATTCCAAATATCAATAATAATCCTTACATAATAATAACAGATAGCTAAAGATACTGAATCATTATTTTTCATATAAGGATGATGTGATTGAAAATTTCAAATTTATATCATTTAAAGTTGGAAAAATGGCAGTTCTGGCCCCTAGTGATCTTGACCTCACTAGGTGAAAATCTTTGGACATCATTTTTTCAATTTAAAAGTGAGTTCGTGCAAGGTGGTGCATGCTTGTAATTCTAGTACTTGGGAGACTGAGACAGGAGAATTGTAGGTTCACAACCAGCCTCAGCAACTTACAGAGGCCTTCTACTACTTAGTAAGAGCTTATTTCAAATAAAAACTAAAATAGGGCTGGGAGTGTATCTCAGACATAGAATGCCCCTGGTTTCAATCACCAGTACCATACACATAAAAGAATAAAATAAAATAAAATACATAAGTAAATAAAAATAAAAGAGAAGAAATACTTATTTTGTAGGGTTGAATTAAGAATCATATTACATTTGATAGATGTAGTTTCTAGAATATAATGTCTGTCATATAGTAAAATATCATTTTTAGTTCTAATATATTTATGTCTTTCAGGAATTTTTATGTAAGTGAGATCAGCCAGTCTCAGAAAGTTAAGGGCTGTATGTTTTCTCTCATATGTGGAAACTAGAGACAAAATAGGAGCACAATGGACTTTAAGTGATACAGAGAGAAACCTGTATAATAGGGAAATATATTGGTGTAAGGAGGTGAGGAAGGGAAGAATAAAGATTGAGAAAGAAAGCAGTTCAAAAATGCTATGGCAATATATGAAGGAAGGTACTATCAATTTCAACAGCATGTACAGGGAGGGAAGAGGGGAGGTCAGGGTAGAATGTGGAGGGATATATATCAAAAGATGTGTGCATGTATATTTGAATCATATTGAACCACACAATGGTATATAGTTGGAATGCACTAACTAAATGATTTTAAAGAAGAATGGAGATGATTGGGTAGTAAATAGATGAACTATCTATTTATTGTGTTACTGTGTTTCTAAGGTTCATTTTTACCTTATTCTTCTATGAAATGATGAGGTATTCAACCCCATGGAGAACTAACAGATAGTATGGTTAGAGAAGACATTAACCCATTAAGTCCCAAGTTTTCAATTCTGCAAAGATAATAAATACTCATATATTACTTCAAGTTATCATAACTGCTACATTATTTTTTATTGGTGCATTATAATCATGCATCTTGATGGGTTTCAGGGTAACAGAAGTATACATTCACACATTGGTCAATTAACTCTCCCCTAATTCCCACCCCTTTTCCCTCCCCCTTCCTTCCTTCTCATGCTCAGCATAGAAGTTGACTTTGATATATTTGTATATGTACATCCTGTGCATTAGGGTGTTTCCCTCTTCCCCCCTCCCATCTCCCTCAATTAGGTCACCTTCTTTACTCATCTGAGGTTTTCTCCATCTTTGTCTGGAGTCTCTCCTATGCCCTATTCTCCCTAGTTTCTGCATATTAGGGAGAACATCCAACTTTTCACTTTTCGTGACTAATCTCACTAAGTATAATGTTCTCTAATTCCATTCATTTCTCTGCAAATGACATAATTTTGTTCTTCTCGATGGCTGCATAAAATTGCATTGTGTACATATCCCATAGTTTTGCAATCCATTCATCTGTTGATGGACATCTTGGCTCATTCCATAGTTTGGCAATTGTGAATTGTGCAGCCATAAACATAGATATGCATGCATTAGTCTGGTAGTTGGGTTTTAGTTCTTTGGGGTAGATGCCTAGAAGTGGTATTGCTGGGTCATAAGGTAGGTTCATTCCCAGTCTCCTAAAGATCCTCCACACTGCTTTCCAAAGTGGTTGCACTAATTTGCAAACCCAGCAACAATGTATTAGAGTTCCTACTTCAAGTTCTCCACATCTTCACCAGCATTTGTTATTGCTTGTGTTTTTAATGATTGCCATTCTAATTGGGATTAGGTGAAATCTCAGGGTAGTTTTGATTTGCATCTCTGTAATTGCTAATGATGTTGAACATTTTTTCATACATTTACTGGCCATTTGTATTTCTTCTTTTGTGACATGCCTATTTAGTTCACTTGCCCATTTTTTTTTATTGGGTTGTTTGTATTTTTAGCAGTGAGTTTCTTGAGTTCTCTGTATATTCTAGATATTAGTCCTCTATCAGAGGAGTAGCTGGCAAAAATATTCTCCCATTCTGCCAGCTTTCTAACAGTTGTTTTCTTTCAGAGTTTGTAATATGTTGCTCCAGGCCCTCCTGGCTTTCATGACTTGGTTTGTAAAGTTGGAAGTGATTCTTATTGGTTTGCCTCTGAATGTTACTTGGTCTTTTATTCCAGGTGCCTATAAGATTCTCTCCTTGGCCTCTACATTAGTCAATTTGATTGTAATGTGGCATGGTGAACCTCTTCTCTGATCTCATCTATTAGTGGTTCTATATATTTCCTGTACTTGTGTGTCGACCTCTTTTTCTATATTTGGATAATTTTCTAATATTACTTCTCTGAAAATATTATTGATTCCTTTGGTCTCAGCTTCTATTCCCTCTTCTATTACAGTGGGAGTGGCACTGTGGGCTCTTCCTTTAATTCAGATCAGATTGTCTGAAGAGAGGAATTAAAAACTAACAGGCAGCTCAGTTATAGCTTTAACAAAATTTTATTACAAAGTCAGTAAGGGATAGAAAAAGAGAAGAGAAAAGCAGCATGCATGGAAGACATGCTGGAGAGCCCAAAAGTGGAACTCTGCCCCTCCCTCTGACCCTAGCCCCTTAAATACAATTTTCACATTGGTATGATTTTATCACCATTACCAACACAACGAGCTATTAACTTATTTCTTAGGCATAACATTCTTTAGGCAGGTGGTGCCTTCTAGTCTACTAAGTGCACTTACTAAGTGCAGAGGTCACTAATCTACCTTGTTTTTACCCCTATTGTACTGGGCTGTATTGGTTGTCTATCAACTATAGGCACTTTGATGTACTGCATGGAGTTTGCCTTTCTCATACTGAGGCTGAGTCACAAAGAATAGGAGGGAAACAGAGGCGCTGATTACAGCCAGTGTGGCTGTATACTGTGATCTTAAGGCTAAAGCCTTAACTGCCTCTATGGTGCTCTTAAGTCTCTATGTGCTTCTAAGGCTAGAGGCTTTGTCTTTACATTCTTACTATGGGTTAATTATTAGAAGAAAGGGGCAGAAGAGAAGGGGGGCTCTTGGAATGTACAGAGCTACAGCCTCTCCCTGCCTGAATGACTGCCTTTTACATTTTACTAGAAATTAATATCAGAGCAATTTTCCAATACCGGCACATCTTCTATGCCTATTATTCTTAGGTTGGTCTTTTAAGATTGGCCTAGATCTCTTCAGTGTCCAATTCATGCTGTCGAATTGTCTTTTCTTTTTTTTTAATATATTCATTTATTGGTGCATTGTAGTTATACATTTTGATAAGTGTCAAGGTATCAGAAGCATGCATGCACACATTGCTCATTTAGCCCTCCCTCAAATCCCACCCTATTCCCTCCTCCTTCCCTCCTTTTCATGCTCAGCATAGTGGTTGACTCTGATAAATTTGTGTGTGTACATCATGTGCATTGTTGGATTTCCCTCTTCCCCCCTCCCATCTCCCTCAGTTAGGTCCCCTTCTTGCTCATCTAAAGTTTTCTCCTTTGTCTGGATTCCCTTCTACATCCCATTCTCCCTAGCTTCCACATATTAGGGAGAATGTCTGACTTTTCACTCATTGTGACTGACTAATCCCACTTAGCATAATGTTCTCCAGTTCCCTCCATTTTCCTGTAAATGATGTAATTTTGTTCTTCTTTATGGCTGCGTAAAATTCCATTATGTACATATCCCATAGCTTTGTAATCCATTCATCAGTTGATGGGCATCTTGGCTGGTTCCAAAGTTTGGCAATTGTGAATTGTGCAGCTATAAACATATCGATTTGTTTTTCCTAAATTACATACTTTGCCTTCATTTTTGGAGAAGTCATTCTCTAAGAGTGAGATTCTGTTTTCCATGTGGTCTAGTCTATTGTTGATAATTTATATTGATGCCTTCATTTCAATTATTGCATCCTTCACTTCCTTCAGAGCTTCTTTTTGATTCCTGTTCAGGGTGTCAGATTTTTTGTTTATTTGATACTTCATTCCTTTCAGGCTCTCTCTGAATTCTCTTTGGAAATCCTGTATAATTTCAACTATTAAAGTACTGAATTGTCCTTCTGGCAATATTTGCACTTCTACGTTGGCTGGCTCTGTTGTTGTGGACTTGTGGGAGCTCATTGTTTCTCTCTCTCACTCTTTATGTTTCCTATGTCTAATCTCTCTCCCTTTATAGTATCTTATTCTGGAGGTAGATATTTCCTACTATGTGTGCCTTAAAGGTGAATAGCCTTTAGTGAATGGTTATTCTTCCTTGTTCTATATAATGTCCATTTGCAGGCCCAATTCTTGGTCTCCTTCAGTGATTGGGACCATTGCCTGGTGCTTCTCACTGCCTGTGCAGGCACCCAGTGCCACTATTTACTCTCTCACTGCAAGCGTAGGTCTCCATGTTCTCCACTTGGGCTGTGCCTGTGTCTCTCAACACCTATGGTAGGTGTTGCCAGCAGAGGGCCCTGGGCTTGTGTCTCTCTTTGCCTACAGAAGTGTCGGATATCGCTTTGACCCAACTCTGTGCAAGCACAGAACTCCATGTTTTCCACAGAGAGGGCTGGGTTGGTCTAATTTTTCCCCAGGTACCATGACTGTGTGTCCTGTAGTGATCCCCAGGAACCCTGCAAGGGCGCTGTGACCTAAGAGCTGTAAGCCTGTCCCACCCAAATGTCCCTGGGGGCTGTCTGCTTACCTGCACATCTACTGTATCTCACAGCAGACCCCACTCCCACCTCCACAGGGGTGATCCACAAAGTCTCAGACCCTGTGAGTCTATTGCTTGCCTCCTCAGGCCTTGTGGCCAGGGGTGGTCTCCCCCTGGGGTGGCTCATTAACTTACGGTCTCATTGAGTGCTGTTCTTAATCTCTGGGGGAGGGGGTGGGCTCAGCCACTGCTGCAGGTTCTGGTCAGGCTTCTGTGCACTCGGGTGTCTGCCGAGCATGGGGGAGAATTACTGCTCACTTTTATAGCTGATAATCTGTAGTTGCTGGTCATACAGCAGGTTGCTGGCTTCTTTGTTGGTGGCCTGCTGTGATAGTTGGTCTGGTTTGTCAACTTGACTCACCCCAGATCATGTGACTTTGGTTGTGTAACATAGGATTGAACCGGAAGTCCTGCCCTAAATGTGGGTAGCAGAGTTCTGATAGGTGCAGGATTTAGATAAAAAGAAGGAGAAAGCCGCGTAGAGCTGAGCTGCGACTCTTCCTGAGGAGAACGCTTCTGCCCTTGTTTGAGATCGACAGTCTCCAACTTCGCCGTTTCCCTGGAGAACTTCTTGATCTTCTGCTCTCGTTTGGGATTCCCGGCCTTCAGCCTTCGAACTGAAACCTCACCATCGTTTCTCCGAAGAGCTTCCTTATCTTCACATCTTGGACTGGACTGAATTGGTGGTTGCTTCAATCCTGGGGCTCCGGCTCTTAGACCACTTGACCAGCTGCTGATTCCTCTGACTCTTCACATGCAGTTGAAATTCAGAATTACATTGTGAGCTAATCTAATAAATCCTTTTTTCCCCTTTTCCTTTCTTCATTGTGTGAATTCTGTTGATCTAGTAAACCATGACCGATACACCTGCAGAAGCTGCCTGCAGAAGCCACAATGCCTACCTGCTGGTGCGGTCTGACCAAGATAGCACTGATGCCACTTCCGCTGACACAGCAGTTTGGGTCTCTGTCAAGCATGGAGTGAGTCGCTGATCACTTTCATTGCTGCCGAACCACAGCTGCTGGATTCACAACAGTTTGCTGGCATCTTTGTTGGTAGTGTGTGGAAGCTGCAATGCCGGTAGTCACCAGCATGGTCCTGCCAAGATGGCACCACCGCATCTGCTGGTGCCACCTCCATTTGGGTTGAGTGTGGAGCAAGTTGCTGCTCACTTTTGTTGCTGCTGATTGTGGTTGCTGGATTTGCAACAGGTCACTGGCTTCTTTGCTGGTAGCATGTGGAAGCCGCAATGCCAGTAGCCACCAGCATGGTCCAGCCAAATTGGCGCCACTGCCTTTCCCTAGTTAAGGTGCTTGGAACTCTTTACTGTCCTCTCTTTTGTCATCTGGCTTTGATTCCATCATGTTTCAAATTTTTCGTTCTTTAGTTCAATTTTTTTGTTGCTTTTCTTCTCTTCTCGAGAAGCTGCTTTCACAGAGATTGAGATCCAAGTCTCAGAGTTCACAATGTGGTATCTCCCTCAGTTGCCATCTTGGAATCCTCTACATTAGTTATTTATTTCAAGTTTTTATAGCTTTCATATATGGTATGATGGTACTAAGTGGGTTAAAATGGATTGGGTAACATTTACCCCATTAGTGTTACTCATTCACCCAGGCACCATTCATATGTTTACCCCATTAGGTATCATTGGAGGCCTGAAGCATAATTTGACTGTGGAGCAGAATGAAAGATTTGACAGAATATTCCAGAAGAACATGAAAGATTTTCCCTTGAAGTTCATCTGGGATACAAATGAGGAGTAGAATTCTAACCTTGGTGTAAAATAATCATAAAATCTTCTAATCAGAAGATATACTTTAATATACATATTAATTTGTGCCTAATTAAGTATTAATTATAAAGTTTATCAATTAAAAATGAGTAAACTCTGTTTAGATTAATTGCTATGAATGTGGGGAATGCTTTGAAATTTCAAATTAATTGACTTGGGAGATAGGCAGCTTTGGTACTCTACATGAAAAAGAGAAAACAGGGAACATAAAACATGACTTGCAAATGTCTTCAGAGAGCATTCTGCACATTATTTTTATCTTTATCTACAATTGAATTTAGGATCAATTAAACATTAAAAATCATTTTATGTAATTAAATTTTAATTCTTTGGTTTCATAATCAATGCAAATAAAGGTTATAGTAAGTGGATAAAAGGAAAAGTCCTACATAAATAAAAATCTCTTTTTATTCTATGTGTGTTATATCGGGGAATAAACCCATGGTCATTTTAAGTCTGAGATACACCCCAGTCCTATTTAATTTTTTTATTTTGAGACAGGTTCTCTTGTTAAATCACTGTTCCCTGACCTGTCACCTGTGATCTTCCTGTCTCAGCCTCCCAAGTACTGTTATTTTAGGCCTGCACCATCGTGCCTGGCTCATATGCCTCTTTTTAATATTAAACACATCACAGTTAGAAATTAATGATAAAATAGTTCCATTCAGCTGAGCATAGTGACTGGGAAAGCGGTGGCAGGATAGCAAGTTCTAGGCAAGCCTGGGGAATTTAGTAAGATCTTGTCTCAAAATTTAAAAAAGAAAAGTTTGGGGACATAACTCAGTGGTAGAGTTCCCTGGGTTCAGTTCCCATATTGGAAAAATTCCACCCATAATATATTAATCACTAAAGCTATACCACATAAATTTAATAGTTTAATATTTAAGCTAAAATATTTTTAATAACTAAAAGAATATAGCTGAATATGTTTATAATTTTCAAATGGAGAAAATTTTAAAGCATTAAAGGAGTGAAGAAACTCAAAATGAAAATATAGTAAATTTATAATCATAAAGTTTCAAGGGTAGCACCTTTCATAACAGTCATCAAGTGGAAACAATCTGTGTTATTCAGCTTTCCATTACTGAACCAAATATTTGAGATAATTAACAGATAAGAAGGAAAGGTTGATTTGGGATCATGATTTCAGAGGTTTCAGTGGTGGTCATTTGGCCCAGTGGCTTTGGGGCCTACGGTGAGACAGTACACCATGGTGGGGATTGTGTGGTAGAATAACACTGCTCACATCAAGACAGCTGGGATGTAAAGAGAGGATGAGGAATGGACCAGGTTCCTCATATCTCTCTCATGGACATTCCTATGGTGACCTAACTTCATCCCATAAGCCTCCACCTCTCAAAGAGTCCTCCACCTCCCAATATCACCTTGGACTGGGGACCTAGCCTTTAACACATGGGTCTTTGTGGCCCACATCCAAACCATAGCACAACATGACATCCATGTATATTACAATAATAAGTAAATTATGGCACATTTCAAACAATGAAAGTCTAAATATCAGTAATATAAACAAATTACAACTACACAGAAAACATGTATGAATCTCAGAAACTTAATATTCCATGGAAAGGAAGCCATATGCATAAGGCATGATTCATTACATAAGAGTCAAAACAGGTGAAACCAATCTGTGGTTTTTGAAGTTAGGAGAGTGTTTACCTTCAAGGGAGAGTGTAGTAACTGTACAAGTAAATGAGAGAATTTGTGGGGTGATAGGGAAACTCTTTTTTTTTAATCTCAGTGCTGATCATTTGGGGAACATTCATCTGACTGTATATAAGATTGGTGCATTTTTCTGTATTTTTGCCATACTTCTAAAATTTACAGAATAACTAATAAATATGAAAAATTTTGAAGACATATTGGCACTGGTAAAAAAAATTCTCAATAAGACCCCCAAGGCACAAGAAATTAAAATGAGGATTAATAAGTGAGATTGCATTAAATTGAGGAGCTTCTGTGCAGCCAAGGAAACTATCAAAGGCCTCAATAGAGAGCTGACTGAATGGGAGAAGATCTTTGCCAGCTACTCCTCATATAGAGGACTAATATCCAGAATATACAAAGAACTCAGGAAACTTACCACCAAAAAAAAACAAATAACCCAATCTAAAATGGGCAAGTGAGCTAAATACACATTTCACACAAGAAGAAATATAAATGTTCATTAAATATTTGAAAGGGCAGAAAAATTCTTACAGTTACTTAATGGACAAAACATTAATTCATGGTTAACAAATGTTTAAAAACTAGGGATTGCTCAAAGTTGAAAAAAATACAGTGAAATTAACTTTCTCATATATCTTGGTGGGTATGGAAATCACTTCAATACTTCTTTATAAGCAATTCCAAAACAGAAGCAAAGATCTTAAAAATAGCTATGTCTTATGTTCCTGCAATTTCATTTCCAGGAAGCTTCTAAACTCCTATTTTTATTTCTTTTTTTGTGTGTGGTACTGGGGATTGAACCCAGGGGCATTTTACCTCTGAGCTACACCCACAGCCCTATTTTTTTCTTTTTATTTTGAATCAGGGTCTTACTAAGTTGCAGAGGGTTTCACTAAGTAGCTGAGGCTGGCCACAAACCTGCAATTCTCCTGTGTCAGCCTCCCAAGTACTGGGATTACAAGAGTGTGCCACCACCACACCCAGCCCTAAACTATTTAAGTTTAAAATAGTATTAAAGTAACTCAAATTCTGCAATAATCTTTTTACTGTCACTGCACTTGTTGATTCAACTATAGCATAATTTCCATATCCATAAAATTAGGTTTTTTACTGCATAGATAAAACATTTACTTAGATCTTTGAGGGACAAATAAATGTGAAATCATTTATTTTTGAAACTCACTACAGGCATCTCAATCAAATGCTTTTTTGCAAACAAGACTAATTGATTTCTAACCAGCTTATGTAAAAATGTGTTAATTCATTTAAACAACTCATGGACTATCAGAAAGGAATTTCTTGGGCTTATGAAGAACTAGAACCAAGAATATGAAATAGAGAGGGATTCATATATCCTTCAACTTTTGCTTTGCTCTTATATTCATGGTCTTGAATCTATGTTATCTATGTAACACAGTTACAGAAATCATTATCAATGACACTTAAACATGGTAGGAAGGAGTCTATTGAGGACCATCTTTATATGTACAGAGACAATTACAATGGGTTCTAGGGGAGAGGGGGACTAGGTACACCAGACTACATTATTGGCAAGTGGGAATTTATAGCCAAGTTGCAGAACAATGGTCAGTGGATAGAAAAACAACTCAGTAACTAAATAAGGAAAAACATCAGCGGTAAGGAAGGTTCTCTCAAAACTGACCTGATAGGATTTTTGCTGATGACAAACCAGGTTGATTAGACACCACCTGAGAAATGATAAAATATGAAAAACTTAGTCAGCTGGGTGTGGTGGCGCATGCTTGTAATCCCTGTACTTGGGAGGCTGAGACAGGAGAATCACAGGTTCGCGGCCAGCTTCAGATACTTACTGAGGACCTCTGCAATTTTGTGAGACCCTGTTTCAAAATAAAAAATAAAAAATAGGGCTGGGGGTGTAGCTCAGATGTAGAACACCTCTGGGTTCAATCCCCAGTACCACAAAAAACAAAACAAAACAAAAAAAAACTTAGTCAGATATTGAAGGTCATCATATACAGATTCTGGTTAAACTGATTTGGGAAGATCCTTCACTAAAAGATATGTGAAATTATACGCATATGATGAGCCACTGCACATACAGATTGAATGTAACTTTATAGTATATAACCAAACTTCTTTCATATCTTACAAATGTAAGAGGAATAGATATATACTGTTTATATGTTATGGGAGTAAGATTTTTCTAAGCAAGACAAGCCATTTTATGGCATAAATAAAAATATTCATTGATGTGATTACCTCAAGATGTAAAATTTCTGTATATAGAGCCATATATAAAACAAACTAACCTACTGCTATCTCAGTAAAGCAAATTGTTAACAAAAATCATAAAGTGTAAATGAGGGTGTAATCAAAATAAACTCAGTGATTCATCTGTTAGCAAAGCAAGGTAGGCTATTCCCTGCTATTGAATCAATGAATCATTTCATTAGAGCAGTTGAAGAAATGTGCCCAGAGAAAATAAAGTCACCTCACACTATGTTCCCCTTCCAAAATTAGTGTACTCTTATTTCAGTGGACTCGTATTTACAGGAATTAATATGTTGTTATTGCCTTTGAATTTTGTTAATAAAATTGTGGACACTTTTTCTTTCCTGTTAAAACACCTGCATGTTACCCTGTTCTTGCCCCCTTGTCCTGCAAGGCCAAAATTATTTGCTATATGACTCTGAAAATAATGTTTGTCTACTCGTAGTATAGACTCTTTTTTCTTATTTGACTCAAACATTTATGATCTACACTAGGATTATTCATTGTAAAATTCAAATCATCTCCTCAGGGGTCAGATGCAATACCCTCATGCTGGCTTGGTGTCCTTTGGAACTGGCTCAAATATTCTTTGTGTAATCTTTAATTTCTGGGACACGATGTGCCTGGCTGCTCATCTGTGCTTTCCCTGCCCCACCTCTGCAGTCAGCCATTTCTCCTGATCCCTCTCAGTCCCTCCCACTTGCTACATCTCCTATCATTGTGTGATATGGGAAAGAGGACAGCAGCACTCGGCCTCTGCGCAGATGCAGTGCCGACCTACTCACTAGATTGCTAATACTGGCTGGCCTGGATGTCTCACTGTCGATACTACGGAAGATAGGCCAAATGAAGTGAAAGATGCCAGCACCGCAAAAGTCCACTAAAGTCCACAGATCAAGGGATTTTGTATTATGTAACCAGAAATTGTTGGCTGAGCTTGTTTTAATAAATAATCTACTCCCATTGATTTCTACTGTTCACACTGTGCAAGGCTCACAAGATGGACTACTTTGCAAGCACTGTCTTAATTTGCAAACACTATGAGAAATGAGACAGGCTCAGTATTTACAAGCTTATGTTATCCTCAGATCCCTCACATAATTCTCTATTTCCTACCAGGAAACATTTGTGCATTGAAAAGACTTACATTCTCTCCTTAGATCAAATTCTGTTTAGTGAGATCCTGAGAATCATTATCTAAGAGAAGCTTATGTGTGCAACAGAAGACTGAGGAATCAGCCAAGATTCCATGGGAAATGAAAGACAAGGACTGAGACATATACCAACTCTTGTAGAAAACAGAGACAAGTAACATCTACCTTTAAAGAGTAACAGCATTGGAAGGGTATCTCTCAGAAAGGACAACTGTGGACACTGGAAAGTGAATTCATATATACTCAGTGACTTTATAAAACCCCTAGAATCTTTCATAGCCATAGCCAGTTTTACAAAAGAAGAAACTAACTGGGTAAGACTGAGGGTAGAAGAAGAAAGTAAAGTGTAAATAAAGACCTGAGGAATGAACACCAGCCCCTGAGATTGGTCTTAAATGTTTTACTAAACATCACTCATGTCCAAGGATGCTGAAGTTACAGTTTTCAAATATTTGATTGTTACTTAATAACTAAGGAAATGTGACTTCTGTTCTTCTGAAGCTCTTTTTTTTTTTTTTTTTTTTTTTTTTTT
>PVJS01019854.1:0-33266 GCA_004027185.1 Glis glis
GTACCTGGGAACCCCATCTAACACAGTACCTGGGAACCCCATCTAACACAGTACTTTGGAACCCCATCTAACACGGTACCTGAGAAACCCATCTAACACGGTACCTGGGAACCCCATCTAACACAGTACTGGGAGAACTAAATGTCTTGAAAACGCTCTCTGCCTCGTGTGCACAGAGTGTAAGAGTCCAGTGGGGTCTGAAGGCTTTACCTTCTACAAGGCTAGAAGACAAATTCATAAATAGCCCAACAGCTGTGAACCCTGGGAAATTCTGGTCGCTGGGGGCGATAGGGTAATAGGAATCCTGCCCTGGAATCTTGGTGTTTACCTGACTGGGCCCTTCAAGCGAGGTCCTGGGAGCACCTAAAGACACGGAGCTGGGACTTCCTTGAGCCTGCAGGACAGGTGGTGTTACTTGTTCTTGTACTTGCTGGGCAGGGCTGGATTTGGCTCCAGGGCCAAAAGTTACTGATCTCTGGCCTAGACTCATCAAAGTGTATTCTTAGGATGGGCAATCTTATTACAAGTAAACTCTACCTTGATAAGTTGACAAAAATAACACAAAGAAAAAATAATATGTAGCTATTTTAGAAATTTAGGTACAGAAAATAGACAAATCACATGTAGATAGCTGGATGAATTTTAAATTTAGCCATTCTGGTAGGTATGGAATAATATCTCATTGTGGTTAACTTTAACACATAACTGATAACAACTAATATTGAACATCATATGTGCATGTGTGTGTGCACATGTGTGTGTGTTTATTTTGGTTTTGTGGTATTGGGATCTGAACCTGGGGGTACTCTACCACTGAGCCACACCTCCAGCTCCTCCCTTTTTATAATTTCAAGACAGGGTCTTGTTAAGTAACCATGGCTGGCCTCAAACTTTCAATCCTCTTTAAGCCTCCTATAGTATTAAGCATCTTTGTCTATGCTTATTGTCCACTTGTGTGTTTTCTCTTGTAAAGTACCTATTGAAATCTCTTAAAATGTGGTTGGTCACATTCTTTTCTTACTGATTTCTATGAGTTCTTTATATATTCTAGATATAGTCTCTTTGTCAGCTGTGAATATTATAAAATATATTCTTCTAACCTGAAGCCGCCTTTTCACTCTCTTAGTGTTATCTTTTGATAAGTAGAAACTCTCAATTTTTTTCTTTTTTTTTTTGTGGTTCTGGGGATTGAACCCAGGGGCATTCTACAACTCTGAGCTACACCCCCAGCCCTATTTTATTTTATTTTATTTGGAAACAGAGTCTTGCTAGGTTGCAGAGGGCCTCACTAAGTTGCTGATGCTGGTCACTAACCTGCAAACCTCCTGTCTCAGCCTCCCAAGTACTGGGATTACAAGCATGTAATCCACTCCCAGCCTGAAACTCTCAATTTTAACGCCAATTTATCAAATATTTCCCTAATGATTAGTGATGTTGGATATTTTTTATGTGTTTATTGACCATGTATCTTCTTTGGAGAAGTGTCTATTCAAGCCTTTTCCCAGTTTTAAATCGGATTATCTATTTTTGTTGTTGAGTTTTAGTTCTTTATATATTCTGGATATGAATCCTTTATCAGATATACAATTTGTAAATGTTTTCAATTTGAATTTTTTTAAGTAAGATCTGTCTACCTAAGAATCTTCAATGTCTTGTCCATGAATTGTGTGTGTGGGGGAGGAGGGGAGAAAGGTACCGATGATTGAACCCAGGGGCATTCTACCTCCAAGCTATACCCTCAGCCCTTTGTATTTTTTATTTTGAAACAGGGTCTCACTAAGTTGCAGAGAGCCTCACTAAGTTGCTGAGGTTGGCCATGAACCTGCGATCCTCCTGTTTCAGACTCCCAAGTACTGAGACTACAGGCATGTGCCATAATGCCCAGCTGTCCATGATAGTCTTTAAAAATGATAATTAAAAACAAAAATAGCTAGAATTTATTAAACTCCAGCATTGTACAGGCATTCTACATATATTATTTCACTTAATCCCAGTAGCCCTATGAGAGGCAGATTTTATAATGCCCATTCTTAAAACTCACACACAAGGACTCTGGGACCCTGTGAGGGGGTGAGTAGCTTGCCTGAAGTTACAGTGTTAGCAATGGTGGGTCTGGGATTTAAACTAGGATTCCCTGACTCTTTGATCCATCCTTCTTCTTCAGAAACACCGTGGCTACTTTACATTGTTCCTCTCCCTGCATCCTCCAGCCCTGACTTCAACTTCCCCTACTTGACTCCCTAATTAACATTTTCTTTTTATTTTTTTTTGAGGTACTGGGGATTGAACCCAGGGGCATTCTACCTCCGAGCTACACCCCCAGCCCTATTTTTTATTCTTTATTTTGAAACAGGGTCTCACTAAGTTGTGGAGGGCCTCACTAAGTTGCTGAGGCTGGCCGCGAACTTGCAATCCTCCAGTCTCAGCCTCCCAAGTACTGGGATTACAAGTGTGCGCCACCATATGCGGCCCTAATTAACATTTTCTAAGCATCCATTGTGTGTGCTGGGTGCCAGCTAGGCACAGGTACTGTGCACAGTAGGGAACTTGTGCCTAGTATCTCATCTATTCTTTTAGAGAAAGAGAGAGACATAAATACCTGCATACACTTGTGTGCACACACAACATACACACACACACACTCACACGCACGCACGCACACACGCACATGCGCAATCCTACTCCATAGAAGTCTCCATGACTGGGGCCAGGGCCAGCGACTGTCAATGCTGCTGCACAGGCAGGTGCAAGCAGAGGAAGCCGCTATGCAGGCCGCCTCCCCCAGCCAGCCCGGGCGCCTGAGACTTCAGGGCGTCTCGCTCACTCAGCTCACCTGCCTGGTTGCTCACTGGAGAGGAGGTTGCAGATTTCCTTCTTTGGGTGAATGCTTTGATCCCTTTCTCTGACTCTCGATAAATAAGCAAACTTGCACAAAGCAGCCGAGGCGAATCGCAGAGGACCCATGTCTCACCGTGGGAAACCAGCGCTGCTATTTTTAGGTAACCCACTTGCTCTGTCGCCTCACCCCTCTGTGGATAGGTTCCTTCTGCTCATACAGGACCTGCTCCGAGGAAGCAGGTTTTCCGGGACACTCTTTCATGCCCAGCCACTCTGCTGTATCTCCCCATCGCATCCCGCAGCGTCCCCACGCCCGGGCCCTCCAGCCTGGATCTGGCTTCCAGAGGTCTGAGATCAAAAGCACAATACCTCAGCTCCCATCTCTGTCTGGCAGTAGCAACACTTTTTGTATGAAGTCTCCACTCATTCTGCCGTGAGAGGGACCCCGGATACACGAGAGGTGAGATAGCATATAGGGCATGCTATCATCTTTCCCTCTAGTCAGCATGGGGCATTTAGACACCCCAGTCCTTCAGTGGGGTCTCTAGTATCAGCATTAAAAATTATGGACTCATTTAAAGGCAGCCTGGATAAGAACCGAAAAGAATTGTTAAGGCATTTCCTCTCACCCAGCAAACATTCATGGGACCTCCATTACCAGGACCCTGGTACAATAACACATGTGAGGGTCACAAAGGTGCATAGGACGCAGTCCCCAGCCTCAAGAAACCCACTAGCTGGGGCACAGACTACCCAGGCTACGAAGAGCTTCTTTAATAGAAGGCTGCGCAGCACAACAGAGAACTTTGAGGCTAGAAAAAACAAATACAACTGAAAAACAGAACCTACCAGAAGAGATGCTCACCGTGAGGGCAACAGAGCACCTGAGGTCCAACTCTACAAGGAAAGGTGGAGAGAGGAGGATGGACCGTCCAGGAGAAGGCAGGGCTGGGGGCCACTGTGCACGCGCCAGCTGAGTCAGCGGCCTCTCTCCGATGAAGACAAAACGTGAAGAAACAGACACGTTCCACACGGGCACAGTGAAGACGGCTGCGTGGTGCTATCAATGAAATGGGTTGTACCATTGACCCTGGTGGGGCGTCTGTAAATAAGATGGGTGCTCATTGGGTGGACATGGTTCAAGTTCAGTCAGTTCTGGCTTAAGACGAGGAACTAGATGATGGTCTCTGAGGGTCACGGACCTCAGGCTCAGACCTCAGGGAAAACGGTGGTGTCCTGCAGTACTGTGACATATGGAAGACTACGCCTTAGAACTTCAGGACAGAGTTAGGAAACTGAGGCAAAGGAACAAGAAAGAAAGACTGTGTACTGGCCAATGTGCATTGTTCCCAGGGCGGTCAACGAAATACAAGCACCGAGCATGTCTTAGCCACAGGCTGGCTGCTAACCTGCACACGTCTCTCCCATCATCCCCCCTATGGGCTCTGGATCCAGTTCTTCCTAATCCCAGCCAACCCTGGTCTGTTCCTCTCTCTCTCTCTCTCTCTCTCTCTCTCTCTCTCTCTCTCTGCCTCTGTTCCTCTCCCCTCCTCCCCTTTTTATTTTGGTCTAGGAACATGTCCCCAGCATGTCAACAGCAGTGGGAAGTAACCTAATTAGTAGTTATTTGATAGACCGCCCACCCTCGTGTC
This sequence comes from Glis glis, assembly GCA_004027185.1. Classification (NCBI taxonomy): domain Eukaryota; kingdom Metazoa; phylum Chordata; class Mammalia; order Rodentia; family Gliridae; genus Glis; species Glis glis. The sequence goes on from PVJS01019854.1 coordinate 4,491, forward strand.
CCACTAGCAACCAGCAGCCTTTTTCTGCAGACAGGAAAATATTTCCTTGCTAATTAATCTGAGCACAGGGATTTGAGTTTGGACCAAGGCAGGGAAATCCATCTCCAGGAGTCTTGCTCAATTGCATCTGTTTCTCCTGCAATCATTTCCTTCCCCCAGACTCCCCCAGCTCCAACCCACCCTCTCGGATCTCATCTTCTGCCTGTATTAAGGCTGGTTACCCCGCTGACTTGGTTCACACCCCCACGGCCCCTCTTAGGAAGAGCGGCCCTCCGAGGACACACATCGGGCTGACTTTCCTCCAGCACCAGGTGCTGCCCAAGGATAGCAAGTGCAGGCTCTTGGCTCATGGCGGGAGTGGCACCAATGGCCTCGGCTGCTCTGCTCCCAGGTCCCATCAGGATAGCACACACCTCACCACGGTGCCCCCTGCCCCCGCGCTCCACACTCCAAACAAATACAGACATCTCACTGCCATTTTTAAATAAGGCTCAGCTTCTGTCCCTGGGCCCTGCCCTGGTCCTCTGTAGAATCATCTATTTGCAACCAAAGAGCTTCCTAGGAAAGGGGCAGCGAGCTGCGCACATTGCTCCACGTGAGTTTCCTCCCCCCCAGCTTCTCCTGGGTCCTGCTGATGTCACCCTACGCCCACTGGCCACCAGCGATCAGAACAGGGACTTGGGTGTCTGTCAACAGGAGTCTGCAAAGGGGAGAAACGTTGTCACAGTAAGGTGGCGACGAGGTCACTTCTGTTGGAGGAGCGTGGGATCAATGGGAAGAAAGCTACCTGCACAGTATTCACTTACTAGACAAACAGGAAGAGAGAGAGAGAGAGAGATATGTTGTAATGCAGAATGTAGAAGATGGTCCGCTGCCTTCGTTTGCACAGCAAACCTTTTCTGGCAACTTCTCTCCAGTTCTGCTTTGGGAGTCACCCCACACCCATCACTTGCAGCCCTGGTGGTACTGTCAATCACACAGCAAGCCTGGTCAATCACACGCTCTCTCCTTGGGTGGCGAGTCTTGAGCTGGGTGCCCCCAAGGCTGAAAGCTGCCAAGCACATGGGATCTTCAGCTGCCCTGGCTCCTGGCCTGGCTGAGGCTTGGCCTCCCTCTCCTGTGAGCGCCTCCATCCTTCCAACACATTCCAGCTTTGCCTAAGGTAGCTCAGTCAGTTTCTTTTTTTTTTTTTTGTGGTACCGGGGATTGAACGCAGGGGCGTTCTACCTCCGCGCTACGCCCCCGGCCCTAATTTTTTTTATACTTTATTTTGAAACCGGGTCTCACGAAGTTGCGGAGGGCCTCACTAAGGAGAGAGAGAGAGAGAGAGAGAGAGAGAGACAGGGAGAGAGAGAGTGAGAGAGCTGAGGCTGGCCGCAAACCCGGATCCTCCGGTCTCCGCCTCCCAAAGTACTGGGATTACAAGGTGCACCACCACGCCCGGCTCTCAGTCAGTTTCTATTTCGTAGTCTAACCCTCCCTTACCAGCCTCTCCCTGTGTCTCCTAAGACCAAGTTTGTGGGAATTTTCTATGTTTAGAGGTTAGGAAACTTTTTTTTTTTTGGTACTGGAGATTGAACCCAGTGTTATTCTACTTCTGAGCTACACCCTCAACCCTTTTTATTTTTTTAATTTTGAAACAGGGTCTCACTAAATTGCAGAGACTGGCCTCAAACCTGCAATCCTCCTGTCTCAGCCCCTCAGGCACTGTGGTTACAGGCGTGCGCCATCACGCCCAGTGAGGTTGGGCAACTTTAAAGTGAAGCTGCAGTGGAAGGGCGGAAGGTTCGTGCTCTTTCCTTATTTCGACCTTGGGTCTCTTGACCTTCTCAGACCATTTCTCAGAAATGTCCACTTCCCCTGGGAGGGGAGCCACCCCAACAGGAGCTCTTTGTCTCTGGCTTTGTCCTTTCTGTCCTCAAGCAATGCCCCCCATCTGAGGCCATCATTCTGGAGTGGTAGAACAGGCCTTCACCAGATGGTCAATGATGCTCAAGTTCCCCCGCTTGACAACTGGGATGTGGTGGACATGGTCCTGCTGGATGGAGCTCTTCTTCAGTAGTTACATCAGTGTAAGCTGGAGGAGGCCAGCCACTTCATCTACTGGCCTGTTGAAGCAGGCACATACACTGCTCCCCAAAAGATATTGATTTGAGGGGGGTGGCAACACAGTCTAACCCCAACTTGAAAAACATAATGTTTTCTCAAGTATCAATGAGTCTTCTCCCTCAGCCAGAGGGCACGGTTGATTATTTGTACGCAGCATTTGTCTTCTTTCCTACCCCATATGGATCCTATTTTGTAATAAGTGCACAACACTGGCCTGCATGTGGCTTTCCTTTGTTATTCAAGAGTGGGCCGTGGACTCTAGTAGATTCTAAAGGTTCCACAGACTCCCTCTGAAAAATTTGCCAATTCTTCCTGTACTGAAGGGAGCCATACAGGAAAAAGGAACATTAAAATGGGTGTGGCACACACCTGTAATCCTAGTACTTGGGAGGCTGAAACAGGAGGATTGCAGGTTCAAGGACAGTCGCGGCAACTTAGTGAGGCCCTCAGCAACTTAGTGAGACCCTATTTAAAAAAAAAAAGACTAGGAGTGTAGCTCAGAGGTAAAAAGCCCCTGGGTTCAATCCCCAGTACCTACACAAAAAATTAAATAAATAAATAAATAAATAAATAAATAAATAAATAAATAAAAAGGGCTGGGGGTATAGCTCAGAGGTAGAATGCTCCTGGGCTCAATCCCCAGTACCAAAAAAAAAAAAAAGAAAAAAGGGAACAATAATGTTCTAATGACATATTTATGTTGTCCCTATGTCCCTATTTCCTAAAGAGCAATAACAGAATTCCACTATATAAAGAGCACATGAAAGCTGGGCATGGTGGCACACGCCTATAATCCTGGTACTTGGGAGCTAAAACAGGAGGACTGCAGGTTCAAAGCCAGCCTCAGCAACTTAGTGAAACCCTGCTTCAAAATAAACAATGAAATAGGGCTAGCAGTGTAGCTCAGAAGTAGAATGCCCCTGAGTTCAATCCTTAGTACCACCCAAAAAAAAAAAAAAAAAAGCACATGGATAAATCCAGATTGGTTCAATTTATTCCCAAGGTTAGTGAGGCAGGCCCTGGATTATTATTCTGTTGTGCACAAGTCCCACCTGAGCCAGAGGCACTTCTTGAGGAGACTGTCAGAAATTAGTACCACCTATTCTGGGTCCAATACCCCCCTGATGGCACCACATTTCTTACAGAAGGAGAGCCCTTTCCTTACTCACTGCAGCTAAGAATGAAGCTCCTCGTGACCTAACGGACATGTTCCTCATGTTGCCCTTGAACAGGGACACTTTCCAGGTGGTATTTGCAAAACTCCTTCCACCGGGGCATGATGTTCAGCTCAGCCTGAATCTCTAAGATGACATGAGACAGCCTCCTGGTTCACCTGTCCAATTCAGATATGACTTGAGATCCTCAGTGGCTCAGTCCCAAAGGGCTCCTCATGTACCATGTAGAGCAGTAGCCAAGAGCAAAGACTCTGCAGTACAACTGTCTGGGTCCCAGTCTTGGTTGGACAGTACTTGTTGTACAACAGTTGCCTGTTGCTGTGTAACAAGTAGTCCTAAACTCAGCAGTTGAAAATAACATAGTCATGACTCACCATTTTTGTGGGTCCAGGAATATGTGATTAGCTTAGCTAGGTCCTCTGACTCAGCATCTTTCACAAAGCCACAGTCAAGGTGTCAACAAGGGTCCTTGTCATCTCAAACTTCCAAACTCCTCACCTGGTTGTTGACAGGATTCAGGTCTTCATGGCTGCTGTCCAGTGGCTGCCCTCATTTCCCTGAGGCCAATCCAGAAGACAACTCACAATGTGACAAGCAACCTAAGAAGAGCTAGGGAGGGAGTGTGAGCAAGACAAAGGTCATGGTCTTTTGTAACCTAATCTCAGGAGAGAACAAATCTAATCGCTTTGTTCTCATACTACACATTAGAAGCAAGTCACATGCCAGGCACAGTGGCACACGCTTGTAATCCCAGTACTTGGGAGGCTGAGACAGGAGGATCGCAGGTTCGAGGACAGCCTCAGCAAGTAGTGAGACTCTCATCAATCTAGTGAGATCCTGTTTCAAAACAAAAAATAAAAAGTGCTGGGGGTGTAGGTTGGAGGTAGCATGCCCCTGAGTTCAATCCCCAGTATGAAAAATAAAAAAATAGAAGCAAGTCACAAGGCCCAGGCCACACCCAAGAGGAGGGAACTGCACATGGGCGTGAAGACCAGAGGTAGGCATTTTAGGGGTTGCCTACCACATGAGTCATGTGGCTTCAACAAAGTTATCTAATCTCTCAGTGCCTCAGTTTCCCCATCTGTAAAATGGAGATGTTAGTAGTGAATAATACTTGGCCTCTAGGAATATTGCGTAGACTAAATATATGAATGCAGGTAAGATTTAAAACATGCCTAGGAAGAGTATATAGTCAATACATGTTAGCAATTACAGGTATTAGAGGAGAAATACTGGAGAACAGTTTTGAGGTCCTAGCACCCACTAAACTGGGGTCCTGCCTGCTTTGTTGCTGTAGAAGACATTCTAGAACCATGGAGGGGAGGAGAAGAGGTGGAGGAGGGGGGAGAAGGAGGAGGCTGCAGGTGGACAGGCCATCAGGATGCATCGTGCGTGTGGGAGATGAGTCTGGCAAGCTAGCGCTGCTCCAGGAGTGCAGGTCTCCATCTCCTCCTGGGGCCAGGGTTCAGGTTTATGTCATCTGTAGCATCGACAGGTACTGAGACTTTCCTGTGTGCTAGGAACTGTGCAAAGTGACCGACTTGCATGATCCCAGTTCATCCAGCCCACATCCCTGTAAAGTGGGTGCCATTGCTACCCCCAATTTATAGATGGTGCATATTCCAACAGGGAAGATTATAAATTAGGGATTTATAGGCTGAAAATTAAAGCTCTGAAAGGTTAAGAAATTTCCCTGGGGTCACAGAACTTTCAAGTGACAGAATGAGGAATCCATTTGAGGTCTGTCCAACTAAGAGTTCAACCTTATATCCACTGGGCTAACAGGCAGGAGCTGGGCTGAGAACAGAGAGGGCACCCGTGGCATCTCTATTCACTCACACTTAACCTCCTGCTCCCCCCCCTCAGCTTGACAAGCAGGTTTGCTGGTTTCTCCAGATCTGCCCTGATGCTATCCATCCTCCCTGTGCCCACCCATAATGCAAAGGTGGGCCTTGATACAGTCTAGGTTCTAGACCACCTGACTCACCCTCCTGGCCCCTCGCACCAGCCTGTCCACCATGGTTTGTGCCTCTACCAAATTCCTATGTTGAAATTCTAAAGCCAGGCATAGTGGCACCTGCCTGTAATCCCAGTACTTGGGAGGCTGAGACAGGAGGATCACAGGTTCAAGGTCAGCCTCAGAAAGTAGTGACACACTCATCAACCTAGTGAGACTCTGTTTCAAAATAAAATAAAAATAGGGCTGGGGATGTAGCTCAGAGGTAGAATGCCCCTGCGTTCAATCCCCAGTACCACAAAAAGAAAGAAAGAAAAGAAACTAATCCCCATTGTCTTGGGAGGTAACGAAATCATGAGGGTGGAGCCCTATGATAGGATTGGTGCTGCGCTTTTAGAAGAAGAGGTAAAATAGAGTTCTCTCTCTTTCTTCTCCTCTCTCTCTCTATCTCCACACTCTCTCTCTCTTCTTACCCCCTACTCTCTTTCTGTGTGTCTCTCTGTGTCTCTGCCACAACGGAATACAACAAGAAGGTATCCATCTGCAAACCAGGAAGAAGACCCTCACAGGAACCCCACCATGCTGGCACCTGCTCTCAGCTTCCAGACCTCATAGCCAGGCTCAATGGCTCACACCCATAATCCTAGCTCCCCGGGGGGCTGAGACAGGAGGATCATGAGTTCTAGCCCAGTCTGGATGACACAGGAAGATGATCTCAAAAAACAACAATAAGCAGGGTGTGGTGGCGTACACCTGTGAGGAGGCTGAGACAGGAGGATCGCAGGTTTGAGACCAGCCTTAGCAACTTAGCAAAGCACTCAGTAACTTATTGAGACCCTGTTTCAAAATAAAGAATAAAAAGGGCTGGGGGTGTCACTAGTAGGTATGCCCCTGGACTCCATCCCCAGTACTAGATAGATGATAGATAGATGATGATAATCGATGATAGATGGATGGATGGATAGATAGATAGATGATAGATAGATGTGGTGTCTAGAAATAGTTGTGGGAAATAACTGTGTGGGAAATAGTCTGTGTCTAAGCTCCCGGCCTACAGTATTGGCTGTGGCGTCTGGCCTGAGCTGACTAAACCAGCGTCCCAGTAGCAATCCCGACACTCTTCAGTCCTGGCCTGCTCCTTAGGCTTCTTCCAGTTGTCAAATCTGACCCCACGTGCTTTCCAAAGTCACCTTTCTTCTCCGCCTTCACATTAAACCTCTTCCTTCAGATTATATTCATCTATCTTGAGCTTGCAAGCGGCCTCACTGACCCCCAATTCCTCGAACAGCACTAACAGCCGCCCCTCAGCACTACTTCTAGGTTCCATCGCCTGCACTCCCACGTCACCCCAAAGAGATGTCCAGGGTCCTTGACAAGCAGCCCTCGGAGAGGAGAGAGGATCCCCTGCCCTGACGCCTTGCTGGGAGAGAAGGCCAAAGGCCCAGAGGAGAGACAAGAGAATGATGGAGACCCGAGGTGTAGATGCGAGGGGAGAGAGCGGCTCCTGGGGGGCTATAAATTCCCTTCTAATTCCAAATAATTCCGATTACACGGATGAGTAGTTTTCAATCAGGAAGATAATCTCAGAGATAGATGGCAGGATAATTGTTCGTAGCGCCGACGTAAATATTGTGTCGTTTCTATTAATCTCTGTGAATCGGCTGTCAGAGGTGTCACTCATTCATCACAACAAATTAAAAATAAAATTTTAAGAGAGAAAGTCATGGCTGGGGGTGGGGTGGAAGAGGCTGGGGATGCTCCAGGAACCGTGAACGAGAGGGAGAGGTGTCGCCAGCAAGCTGTTGCCAGAAATAAATTTGGCTTCCCGGTTTAATATGTTTATTTATGAAAGCAAATGGTAAGGAGGGCTGTAGATCTCTATTAATGTCCCTGTGGGAGTGTACACAGGTGTGAGCACGGGCGTGCACACACACTGATGCAGAATACAGGACCCAGCCAAAGGGTGTGGGCTGCTGCCCTGCGGGTGTTACAGGCCCATGAAATATTTCAGGCCCATGTGGGCCGGAGTATGTGTGTCCAGAGACAGGTCACCCGAGTTCTGCACACCCCAGGCTCCACCAGCCACCTGGGGTGTTGGCGGTGGGTCTGGGCAGTGAGGCCCCTCTTCATAGCCAAGATCTGCCATGGAGAGAAGACGGCAATTTTCTGCAATGTTGTGGCCTTGCATTGTTTCTTGGGGACTGAGGGGTATAAATCCAGGGTAAAGACTTTTTAAAGAAATATCTGAGCCAGGCATGCAAATCCCAGGACTGGGAGGCTGAGACAGGTGGGTCGCAGGTTGGAGGCCAGCCTCAGCAACTTAATGAGACCCTGTTTCAAAATAAAAACTAAAAAGAGATGGGTATATAGCTCAGAGGTAGAATGCCCCTGAGTTAAATCCCCAGTAGCTCCCCCCCGAAAAAAAAGAAATACCTGCATGGTAAAAATAAGAGCTCTTTTCCTTGTCCCTCTCATTTCAATTCTCTGAGGCATGACATCTGTCCATGAGAAGCCACACATTCCCCAGAATCCTCCCCTCCTCAGTGTCCCCTCCCTGCCTGACCACCCAAGGCAGCAGATGCAATAGGAATGACTGGAATTTTGCCATTTATAAGACATATTCTTCAGCATTACACGGGGATGGTCAGCGCTAGTCTTTGTATCTAGCAGTTGCCCTTTATCCTTGAGGGATACATTCCAAGATCCACAGTAGATGCCTGAAACTGCAGATAGTACAGAACTCTCTATATATGTAGAGAGCTTTTCACTTTTCACTTAAAGGAAGCATGTTTTGGATTCTCTTTAGCATATCTGAATGGACAACATCACTATTCTTGTTCTTTGGGGGCCATTATTAAGTAAAATAAAGGTTACTTGAACACAAATGCTACAATACCATGCCAATCCATCTGATAACTGAGAGAGCTAATAAGTACTACTAATGGGTGGGTAGCACATACAATTTGGATCAATGAACAGAAGAATGGTCCACATCTTGGGCAGAATGGAGCATGATGGCATGAGATTACATCATGCTACTCGGGATGGTGTGCAATTTAAAACTTCACGAATTGTTTCTTTCTGGAATTTTCTATTTTAATATTCTTGGATTGCAGTTGACTTTGGTAACAGAAACTGTGAAAAGCAAAACCTTGGATAATTGGTAGACTAGTCTAGGCATTTATTTACAACAATCATGCACCCACACGTATTTCCAAAACGGCTTTGAGTATACTTACCAAATGCGTACAATGTCGGTGTATAAGGTCCCTGAGAGCTAGTGCTTGCTCCCCAGCACTGCGTCTGTTGTCTGGAATACAAAACACACCCCATTTACACATATTTGCTGCATGAGTGAGTGAATGAGTAGATCAGTGGATGGAAATCAGGGTGAAGCTAAAATGTGGTGGCATAATAAAGTCAGGAATAAATTTAGAGCTGTAACAGAATTCCTACTCAATTGCTTGAGATGGGTAAAAAATTTGGAGTCAGATTCCTAGAGACAAAGCAAAGCAGGAAATGCCCTTCCTTAAGAGATTCAGTGTTCCTAAGATTGCTCTCCTTGGCCATCCAACCAAAGCACAACGAAGGTCAGAGAGAGATTTCTCACCAGCCCTCATCAAGCGGGTGCCATGAGAGGAAGCCATGCCAAGCTCCTGTAGGTCTTTTTGTAACAGGGGCCCATTTCCAAGATTCCAACTCTAGCAGCTAACAGATTGCCTGTTTCAAAGCTGACATTTTACCTCCTCCCCTCTTTGTGACTTCCCACTTGCCCTCTCCCCATATTAACGAATAACATGCTCTTACCAGTTTACTGACCAAAGGAATGAAGAACTGGTGCCCATGTGTCTGAGGAAATCATTAAGCACAATGTGAACACAAATTGTGTCTTTCTGATAAACACACTTGCGTGACCCTGAAGAGCTAGCTCTTAAAAGGGACATTCTTGCCGGGCGTGGTGGCGCACACTTGTAATCCCAGTACTTTGGGAGGCGGAGACCGGAGGATCCGGGTTCCTGGCGGCCAGCCTCAGCTCTCCCTCCCTCTCTCTCTCTCTCTCTCTCTCTCTCTCCTTAGTGAGGCCCTTCACAACTTCGTGAGACTCGGTTTCAAAATAAAGTATAAAAAATAGGGCCGGGTGTGTGGCGCGGAGGTAGAACGCCCCTGGGTTCAATCCCTGGTACCGCAAAAAAAAAAAAAAGGGACATTCTTTCCTTTGATTGGGGAAGAATTGTTTTTTTTTTTTCTTGAACATATGTTCACTAATTTTTCCAATTTGCTAGCAAATCAATAACGTTTCTTTTTCTCTCTTCCCAAAGCCTTGTCCTAATTACTTGATTTGGCAAGTTGGGGCAAGTACCAAAATTTCAGTTCCATTTTCTCTTGGTTTCACTGGTTTCCTCAGAGAGGAATCTCCCATTCTCAAACTTGAGTTATAAAACTCTGACTGCTAGAGCATGGAGAGCCAAGTGGCGACAATTTTCAGAGTAGAAACTTCCACCCAGTGCTCCTGTCTCTAATACAGGATTCCTCCCTTCAGCTGTGTGGAGCATGGAGAATCCAAAGCCTGGCTCAGTTTCTCTAGGAATAACCCTTGTTCCGTTTGCTTGCATTGGGGAGAAAAATCAGTTCCCCGTTACAAGAGTTGAGGTGGTGGTGGGGTAGTATGGGGTTGACTACTGGCTACTTTTCCAAATTTAAACCAGTCCTTCTGTTTTTAGTCCCATCTATCCTCTCGTTTCCAGTGGTACCTGACATTCCTGACATTTCAGTCTTTCTGGGGGGTCCTTACATGCTCCTGGACTCCTCTTTCACCCTCCTACCCCTTCCTCCACCAACTCTTGGCTTCGGCTTCAGCTTTCCCTGGTCCACTAGGTCAGAAACCACTTGCTCATGTGTTTTCCAATTTTCAATATTCAATTGCTTTCATGTCCTGTCCATTTTCTCTCTCCTTATTAGGCCTGTGCCTTTTGAAAATCTATTTACCATATTTTAGCTAGTGTGGGGGAAGGGATGATAATAAATGGGTGTGTTTCAGATGGCTCTATTTAATCCTGTGTTTCAATAGCCTTCTTATGCTATGAAGCCAGGTATGGTGATTAAGCACAATGTGAACCCAGTACTTGAGAAGCTGAGACAGGAGTATTACAGGTTCAAAGCCAGCCTCAGCAACTTAGTGAGATCATGTTTCAAAATAAAAAATAAAATAGGGCTGGGAATGTAGCTCAAAGGTAGAACACCTCTGGGTTCAATCCCTAGTAACACACACACATACACACACACACGCTCATAAATTTCCTACCACCAGTGTGGTAGAGGCAACACTGTGGGTGCACCATCTTGTTTTCTCTTCTCAGGCACTCAAGGGACCACATTTCCCAGACTCCCTTGCAGTTAGGTTGGGCTCACATAGCTGTATTCTCACAAATGGGGATGTGTCCATGAGTTCTGCTCACTTACCAACCCCTCTCTCCTCTTCCAGAATGCAAGAAAAAATTCAGAGGTAGCTGAGATGCTAGGTGGAAGCAGCCTGGATCCCCATGTTCCTTTTGGAGGAGATCTACCTGGCCCACGTTGCACTGAGAGGTGAACACAGAGTCAAGCTTTACTGTATCTAACCCCTGAGAATTGAGGGTTTGTTTGTTGTTGTATCACGTCCTGGCTCATCCTGACTAATACAACTGCTTTACTTCAGTTAAAGCCATGAACATATTCCCAAAAGATAGCTGTACAGATGGAGCCATATATAGTCAACACACACTGCTGCCAGGTGGTACTGACTTGACCCACAGATAGACTTTAGAATAGCTAGAGAAACTATCAGACTGTACATGCTCCACACCATCCTCCACGGGAATTGCTTTTAGAAATCAAATATTTATGTATTGGATAGTTAAATCTTTGGGCTTATATTCCTTAGCAAGAGTTTGTCATACAGATACTTGTTTCCATTAAGTGTTGCAACATCTGCTTTGAAAATGAGCCAGATGAGAAATGGAATTAACATGCTCTTAGGGAAATGAAGTTGCTGACCATTTCTCTGCTCGAATGGAAGGACAGCTTTAAGGCTTCTAGGAAACAGTAGACTGAGGGAGTCCATTAAGCATGACCAAGGTGTTCCACAAACAACAGTTCTAGAATCTCCCCAAAACTGGCACAGGAGAAGTGGAAGTCCCAGGATGGATGGCCATGGTGGACATCTGTGATTTATCTGCCCATCAATCTTCCTCTGGTAAGAATTCCTAGCATCTCTTTTAGGGATTTCCCCTCCTTCTCTATCAGTGTGTGTTAAGTAGGGGGACCTCCATTTCCCACAGGACATGTGACCCAGCCCTGGCCAATCAGCTTGCTGCATTGCCTAGGCCATAGTGATGGGCTCAGAAGAAACAGGAGAGATAAGTACTGGATGAGAATAAACAAATGGGAAAGAAGTATGCTTCCCTAGGGGTTATTAAGCTGAGTGAACGTGAGCCTGGGGCTGCTGGAAACCCTGGTGTCACCACAGGAAGCAGTTTCCTAGGTGTGGTGCTAATCCATAGGAAAGCAGAGATGAGCCGCCTGGGCTCACCATGAATCCCAAACACATCTCTAGATTCATAAATAAAAATGAAGATCTAAAATAGGAAGGGAGAAATTAGGACCGCTAGACAATACTTGGACCCCAAAAGTTTCCCTTGCTTTCTCTGCAGCTTAATTCTGCTCCTCTGGATCTGAACATCTAGAGACCCACCCCTGCATTACGACTCTGGCCTGTAAGATTTGACTGGTCTGTTTCAATCAGGCTTTCTGGCATTCAGAGACAACACTCAGGAATGTATCATAGAGGCAGACAATTAAAGACATCCAGCGGGTACTGAGAGAGAAGGCGAAGTCTCAAAAGCCCCCAAACCCTGCACTGTAAGTTCATTGCTACCCAAGATCCTTGTGCCCTCTCTTGCTCTCTAAGTTACTTCTGTTTTTGTTTTGTCGGTTTTTTTTTTTAAATCAGGAGTAGTAGCAACAGCTGTCAACTGCTATCATTGACATTGATGGAGTGCTCATCACGAATCAGGCCTTAATTCTCACAATGAGCCTAGGAAGTAGGCATAGCCATTGTAGAGAGGAACAGGCTCGGTACAGTCACCTTCCCAAGGCCTGTCAGCTAGTAAATGCTGTAATTAGGATTGTTACAACAGCTTTACTGGAGTATAATTCACAACCCAAATTTACCCATTTTAAGTATGCAATCCAGTGGTTTTAGTAAGTTTACAAAGTTATGCAACCCTCACTATCATTCAGTTCTATAATATTCCCATCCCTCTTAAAGGATCATCCTTAGCCGGGCGTGGTGGCACATGCCTGTAATCACAGTACTTGGGAGGCTGAAACAGGAGTATCAAGGTTTGAGGCCAGCCTCAGCAGCTTAGCGAGACCCTTAGTGATTTAGTGAGACCCTGTTTCATAATAAAAAATAAAAAGGGCTTGGGGTGTAGATCCAAGGTAGAATCCTCCTGGGTTCAAACCCCAGTACCAAAAACAAACAAAAAAAGGATCATCCTCTGATTGAAGTCACTCCTTGTCCTTCTTTCTCCATCCCAGGCAGCTACTAATATGCTCTCTATCTTCTGGACGTTGTGGCACACGCCTATAATCCCAGTACTCGGGAGGCCTAGACAAGAGGGTCACAGGTTTGAGGCCAGCCTCAATAACTTAGTTAGACCTTCAGCAACTTAGTGAGACCCTGTTTCAAAATAAAAAATAAAATAGGGCTGGGGGAGGATGTAGCTCAGAGACAGGACTCCCCTGGGTTCTATCCCCAATATTGCAATAAACAAACAATCTTCCTGTCTTTATGGATTTGCCCTTTCTGGAGTTTTCATATGAACGAATCATACAATATGCACCCGTGTGCACCTAGCTCCTTTCACTTCTATGAGGGCTCAGGTGCGTCTATGACACAGCTTGTGTCAGCACTTCATTCCTATTTATGGTTGGACGTAGCCCACTGTACGGACGTCCCACATTGTATTTACCCATTCATCAGTTGGGCCTTGGTTGTTTCCACACTGGGGCTGTTACGGAGAATGCTGCTATGAACAGTCACACACATGTCTTTATGAGGACAGACGTTTTCATTCCTCATGGGTCTACACCTAGCCGTGGAATTGCTGGATCACACTTAGGATTTGAGCCCTGGTCTGGCTCACCCCACAGCCTTCCCTGTCCTATGTTACTCCCTTCCTTGTCTCCTAAACTCAGTCTCCAGTAGCACAAACCCTTGGCCAGGGCAGCCCCTCCTTCCCTTCCCTACCCAGGGAATGTGATGGTTTCTGCTGGGTGAGACACTGGTCCCTGGGATCACCCGCCCTTTTCAAAGGCACGGTAGGGAGAAGGGGGCTTTGGCTGCGGGCCTGCAGCTCCAGCTGCCTTCACCGGCCACCCCGTGCTCCTCGCCGTTTCAGCCCAGGTGCCACTTGTCCCCTGGTGGTGCAATGACCGGTTCCTCTCACCACCTCTCTTCCTCCCTGCCTTCCCAATGGTAGCGACACCTTGAGCTGGCAAAAATTCTTGGGGGTGGTGGGGGAGGACAGACGCCTGCTGTCCCTCGGATCCTGCTCAGGACCGGCATGTTGCCTCCTATACACGTGGCCAGCTCTCAGTGGAGCCCTTGAGGAGCAGCCCGGCCTCAGGCATTGTGGCGTTTGGCCTGAGGGAGGAGCCAGGGGGCGAGCACTGGGAGACAACAGCCTGGGTGCTGGGGCAGGTTGGGGGTGGGAGCTGTCTGTCTTCCCCACCAGACTGTAAGCTTCTGGAGGGCGGGACTGCGTCTGCTTGCCATCCATACAGGACCTGCCCGGTGCCTGACACAGAGCATAGCGGGTGCCTGGTAAGTATCTGTGGGGCAAATGAGTGGGCTTCCCAATCCAGGCCTGTGTGTTCCTACCACTGTTTGCCTAGATACAAGGCCAAGGTGGCTCTCCCTCCTCCCTCCTCCCTCCTCCCTCTTGTGCCTCTCCTGAACCCACACAGCCAGAGCATCAGCCCAGGAGCAGCCATGCATATGGGAGGAGACCCCATGCCCCCTCCCGCCATCAGGGAGGGTCTGCCTCCGGTGCCTGCTCACTGAGGGCCACAGAGGTGTGCTAATGACCACCAAGAGTTATCAAAATGCAGAATGGATGAGGGTTCTGATCCTTCAACTGCCACTCCATTTAGAATCTCCTTTCCTTCCACTAAGTCTAGTTCTCACATACCCTCCACTTGAACCAGACTACTGTGCAGTTTACACGGCCTCCCTGAGCCTCAGTCTCTTCATATGCACAGGGGGAGTAACAGTACCTACCACGCCCACGTGTTGACACAGGTGAAATCCCCCATTAGGTTATCACCTTCTCCTCCCTGGCCCTACAAAGCTGGCCTTCTTTCTCCATGAACTGAGGTCACAATGCTACATTCATTCTTCCACATCCTCACACCATGTAGAACCTACAACACACGCTCCCGGGTACCTCCACCCCCCCCCCAAATCCGTCATCTTGCATCCTTTGCCCAGTGCTTTGGTTTTCTTTCTGGAGCCCCACTCCTTCCCCAGGGTTAGTGTCCAGTGCCTGTGTGGCTTGCAATACCGATGCTTGCAGCCCTAGATGCTGAAGCTGTAAACCCACACTTCAGCTCTCCCCAAGAGCACCCTCCAGGCCGCCTGGACCACCACCACGATCATCACCATTTCCAGTGGCTCAGTGCATTCACTCTGCTATGCTAATAGTCATTAATGTGAGGAATAAATCTTCCTGAAGTCGGCAGGCAGCTTTCTCAGAACTCAAAGGGTCTCTCCTTAGGTGATTCTGCATTTTTAAAAATGTAACAGTGAATGAGTGTTTTTGCAAATATCAGCGAGGAAAAGGCTGGGGCACTGTGCCCTGCTCTGTCTGAGAGTCTTTGTCCCTCCATCAATTTGAGAGAAGACTTGGCATAAAGGGCTCCTGCATTTCTGAGGCTCGCTTTACAAAGCGATGAGTTCTCCTGGCAATAAGGTAGAACATCTCCCATTCCTCAAAGCTGATCTGAGGGCCAGCCTGGGCAACAGTGAAACCCTGTCTCACAACAAAACAAAACAATCCATCACTTTGTTGACTCTCCAGCATGCAGTCCCCTTCCCATTCCCATACCATCATGGGAAATCCCATTGGGCGCCTTCTTGGGGATGAGGGTAGTTGCCCATCATCATGGGAAATCCCCCATGGGTGACATCTTGGGGAGCAAGAGGGCCTGTCCATCATTATGGTGCTAAAGGGTCCATTCCTGACTCTTCCCTCCCATCCCTAACAGTGCACAAGAACCTGACTCTGAATTGTCCAATCAAACACTCTCTCCCTGGGGCTAGTGAGACAAGGATATGGGACAGTTCAAGGCCACATTTATCTCAGCAGCCACAGCAGGACACTGACCAGCCGGTTCCAGCTGCTCAGTCCTTAAAAGAGCCCCACTCAAGCCAGGCATGGTGGTGCACACTTGTAATCCCAGTACTTAGGAGGCTGAGACAGGAAGATCGCAGGTTCGCAGCTAGCCTCAGCAATTTAGTGAGGCCCTCTGCAATGTAATGAGGCCCTGTTTCAAAATAAAAGAATAAAATAGGGCTGGGGGTGTAGTTCGGAGGTAGAATGCCCCTGGGTTCCATCCCTAGTACCACACACAAAAGAAAAAAGAAAAAGAAAAAGAGCCCTACTTACCCACCTTGGTCCTGAGCATTCCCACGCCTGGCCCTCCTGCCTCCTAGCAAGTTTGTAAGCCCTTGCTGTCTCTTTAGAAAATTCCCTTTCATCCATAAGAAAGTCCAAGCTCATTTCTGTTGCCTGTAACAAAATCCTCCCTGATACAATTTGCATTATGATAGCTCCCATTTATGGAGTACTGTACCTTTTGAATATATGACATCGTATATCACTGGGATGGCTCTAACTGCCTTTGTATGAATTACAAAAAAAGACCACCCCCTGGGTGGAAAAGTTTGGAAAAGGTTCCCCCTCTGGCAGACCAATTACAAAGCATGGCCCATCCTTCCTGCCCACACAGCCCCACTTGGAGGCAGGGCTTGGCAACAGAGCATGTGCTTGTGCCAGGTACTTTGGACATGAGCAATCTGCACAGTCATACCTGGTGGCCCTCAACTAATTCCTACAACTACTCTTTAGATGGCTGTTGTTAACCATTCGTGGAAACCAAGGCTCAGAAACACGAAGTAACTTGCTCAGTTCACTTAGGAAGTGGCAGAGCCAGGAGATGAGACCAAATCCACCTGACTCCAAAGCTTGACAATTATACAACACTGCCTCCCTGCAGCAAGAAGAGAGGGCACGTGCACAAGGGCCTGTCTTGAATTTGGGGAACTCAGAGCAAACAAGGGAATAAAGCCAAGCAACGATGATTCTAGGGTGAGAGCAGCCCTTTCAGTCATCAGCACCCTGCCACACTCACCAATGTCCACTAGTGCCTGTTCAGGGCTATCTGATCAGCACCAGCGTGGGGGTTCAACATAAATGCCCTGCACTACTGAAGTTTATCACATAAACTTCAGGACAACAAAGCCAGGTGCAGAGGAGGCTCTGTCTCTTTGCTTTCAGATATAAGCCAGAACAAAAGTACCGAAAGCACAGCTTCCCTATAACCTAATAATTCCACTCCTAGGAATTTACCCAAGGAAAACGAAAACACATGTCTACAAAAAGACAACACAGGCTGGGCGTGGTGGCGCACGCTTGTAATCCCAGTACTTTGGGAGGCGGAGACCGGAGGATCCGGGTTCGCGGCCAGACTCAGCTCTCTGTCTCTCTCTCTGTCTCTGTCTCTCTCTCTCTCTCTCCTTAGTGAGGCCCTCCAAAACTTCGTGAGACCCGGTTTCAAAATAAAGTATAAAAAAATAGGGCCGGGGGCGTAGCGCGGAGGTAGAACGCCCCTGCGTTCAATCCCCGGTACCGCAAAAAAAAAAAAAAAAAAGACAACACAGATGTTCATAGCAGCCCCAAACCAGAAACTACCAAATGTTCACCAACTACAACTGGACAAGCACCACCGACCTGTGGTATATCTATGCAATGGAATCATATTCAGCAATAAAAAGGAACAAACTGCTGATACATGCAACAAATGGAATGAATCTCATAAACATTAGGTAAATGATAGAAGCCAGACCCCCCCGCAACAAATAGTGTCGAACTCCATTTATATGAAACCCAAGACCAGACCAAACTAGCCTATGGTGAGAGAAGTCAGAATGCCGATTGCCTCTGGTGGGTGGGGCATCGGGAGCGACAGGAAAGAGGAATGAGAGAACTTTCTGGAGCTATTAAAATGTTCTATGTCTTGTTTAGGGTGGCAGTTTCATAGGTGTATACACTGCCATAACCTGTTGA
This sequence comes from Glis glis, assembly GCA_004027185.1. NCBI lineage: Eukaryota > Metazoa > Chordata > Mammalia > Rodentia > Gliridae > Glis > Glis glis. The sequence goes on from PVJS01019854.1 coordinate 22,121, forward strand.
ACTAAACTTATGACCTGTGCATTCTATTATACAATAGTCCCCCATTATCCACAGGGGATATGCTCCAAGATGCCCCATGCCTGGAACCTCAGATAGTTACAAATCCTATATATACCATGCTTTTCCCTATACAGACATACCTAGGATAAACTTTCACCTAAAGGAAGTACTTTATGGCTTCTCTTTGGCATATCTGGACTGCCAGCTTCACAATTCTTGCACTTTGGGACCATTATTCAGTAAAATAAGGGTTACTTGAACACAAGCACTGAGGTCCTGAGATAGTTGATCTGGTAACTGAGATGGCTACTAAGTTACTAGTGGGTGGGTAGCATATAGAACACGGATACACTGGACAAAGGGATGATTCAGGTCCCCAGTGGGACCAAGCAGGACAGATGGAGATTTCATCATGCTACTCAGAACATGGTGCAATTTAAAACTTATGAATTGTTTATTCCTGGAATTTTACATCTAATATTTTCAGATCGCAGTTGACCATGGATAACTGAAACAGTGCAAAGTGAAACCATGGATGGAGGGAGGCAGCTAGTCTATATAATTATGCCTAATTTATTTTATTGGTGCATTATAATTGTACATAATAATGAAACTCATAGATGCCTGAATTTTTTTGAATGTCAGTTAAAAAGAAAAAAAAATAAAGGTTAGAAGCTGAGCTTCTCTGGGGCTTAGAATGCCACTGTGTCTCCCCTCTCCCAACAGATGTGGCAGCCTTACAGGTGACACCTGGCACCCCCAGACCAGCTCTCCATCCTCAGGCAGGTTCATTTATCCTCAGCCTCCAGCCGTATTGTCTCTTTGCCCCTTTCATGCCTCTTCAGGCTTCTAGCTGGGAGGAGTTCCGCATCCCAAGGAACTCCTTATACCATTATCCTGTATAAGCTGCCCACCCATCAGGACCCTGTGCACTGACAGATGCAGCCCCCCCTTCACCCCAGAGGTGAAGTGGGCAGCTCAGATCTTCTGGACCCCAGTGTCCCTCTGGAAAAGAGATGACCCATTTGTCTCAGTCTAAACTGAAGGTGACTGAAATTCCAACCGAGTGCAGAGACACTCCCCATGAATCATTTGCAAGCTGGGGGTGGGGGGATGTGTGTCTTTCCTAAGAGCCTTATAGACTGGGAGAAAGAACACAAGCTTTGAAACAGAGAGTTGGCTTCAAATCTCAGCTGTGTTCCTAACCAGGGGTATGAATGGGATCAGGTGTCAGCCTCTCAGGCTTCCTCATCCGCCAGCTAAGATGGAGGGAGGGGTGCTGGGGAGAGCGTATAAAGCAAGTCTGGAAGTCCCTACCTCCAACTCTCCACCTCTGAACTAGTCGCATGGTGTGATGTTTTCATAGTAACATACTTATGTAGAATGATACGGGTGTGCACCCATGTTACCTTTGGTTGGAGGATGAACAGGCAAGGTCCTCATCTTTCTCCGCATCTCTGGATAACCGTCAGTTCCTTCCCAGACCCCTCATAAACCAAATTAAATGCCCCTTCAAATATTTTCTCTGAGGTGCACTGATCCCAAATGATTATTCTATATTCACTTGGGGTCATCTATTTTCTGTCTCCCTCAGCTACTAATCCCAGGAGGCAGAGGAGGTCTGCCCTGTTCACCCACTATTTTCAGTAAACATGTAGCACAGTGCAGGGTATATAGTGACTGTTTCATAAATGTTTGTGAGCGAGCAAATTTATATCCTTAATAAAAATGACTGAAGCCAGGTGCAGTAGCTCATGCTTATAATCCCAGTATTTGGGAGGCTGAGACAAGAGGATCAAAAGTTGGAGGTCAGTCTTGGCAACTTTTCAAGACCCTGTTTCAAAATAAAAAATTAAAAAGGGTCTGGAGATGCAGCTCAGTGGTAGAGTGCCCCTGGGTTCAATCCCCAGTACCACACACAAACAAAAAAAGATTTGAAGTCTATTCTCCCCGGTGATAGGACATCCTCAGTTCCCAGAATCTAGAATACAATATAACCTGGTAGGGAACTCTGTGTTGCTAAAGATGTGAAATGTTCTGTTCAAAGACATGCATTCACAGAGATTACCATTAAAGTGAAATCTGCAGGACTTTATTCCTGGTTGGGATCCAGCAATAAACTAGCATCTGAAAAAGCATTATTTTTCATTCAAATAATCTATATATCTATAAGTGGCATATGCCCATAACAGAGCATGTGCCTTTTTTCTCTTACAGATTCAATAAATCATTCCTGATCTCTTTAATGGAGATTCAATTAAATTAATACGATCAGCTTTTATTTTTCATGCAGTGCACATTTTCAACATTATTTTGAAGTAGTTTGAGGTCTGTAAAGCACTTTGAAATGGTCTAGGGTTTCAAGGTTAATTTCCATATTAATTTAAGGTATAAACATGATTAGGAAATAACTCTACTGCCAAATATATATATGCACTCTGAAAATACAGGGTACATTTAGGATTATCAGTGACTATGGATTTATATGCCAAAGGAGCCTTCAATTAATATGGGGAGTTGTAAAATTACTCCATTCTTACTAGTTAAATATTTGTCAGCTTTTGGAGTTTCATTCACCCTATTAATCAGTAACTTCCCTTTCTTAAAACCATCCCTGGCCGGGCATGGTAGCACACGCTTGTAAGCCCAGTACTTGGGAGGCTGAGACCAGAGGATCCAGATTCGCGGCCAGCCTCAGTTACTTAGTGAGACCCTGTTTCAAAATAAAGAATAAAAAATAGGGCTGGGGTGTAGCCGGGAGGTAGAATGCCCCTGGGTTCAATCCCTGGTACTGCCAAAAAAAAAAAGTCCCTAAAGATTCACTTCTTTTGAGAACCCCATTCTAAGTCCTCTTCAGAGAAAGCAGAGTCTGATGTCCCTCTTAACCTGCCTGCCCCATGCACTCTCACCCCCAGGACACTGGGGCTCTGAGTCACCTCTGTGGAATGTCCCAGAAGAAGGAGCGAGCCTACCCCTGCTCACCAGGCTCTGTGCTCTGCACTGGGCAGCCCCTGTCCAGCCACTTCTGTAATGCCTGAGTCAGTAAAGCCTGGCAGTTTTATTTCTGGGCATGTATCAAGGGTAGGATACTGTTCTGAGAACTTTTGGTAAATTACCTTGGCTCTAGGGGGTCAATCTCTTTTTATCCCCATCCTACACTTAAAGAAACCAAAGCCCAGAGAAGTTAAAAACTTTACCCAAGGCCACACAGCAACAGGCAGACCACCTCTGCTCATTCCACTCCATGGTGATGAGCCGAGCAGTCTCGGAATTTAATGTTCAAGTATTTGGAAGACTGAAAAGGCATCTGGGAAGAAGAGGAACAAAGATCAGGCAGAACTTCCTGCACGTTTATACAGCAAAACTCAAGTCTTGCGGAGGAGAAATGGAAGACAACACGAGAGTCCCCCAGGAGAGCCACATGTGCACCGGGCAGAGCTCTGCACGTCCTACCCAGTCTCCTCCTCCCCACACCTTTGCTCGCTGCCCTGGGATCCTCTGTTCCCATACTCTCTGTTCCCAGCCCTGAGCCTTACCTGCCCCGTCCCCAGCACCAGAGGCTCAATGCACCTTGCAACATGCCCACACGCAACCAGCTGTCATGGACCTCTAGCCTTTAACATTAACCCAGCTCCTGTGACTTCTCACAGCTGGGCCAGGTGTTGAGGAAGCTTGTAGAAAACCCCTTCCCCAAAGAAGCTGAGAGAGTCTAGCAGGGGAAAGGATGTGGGCTTTGGAGTTCGATCAGGACTTAAATCTAGGTCACAATTTACCAGCTGTTTGACTTCACCGGCCCTCCTTGAGCTGAGCCTCTTTTTCTTCTTTTGTGGTACTGGGGATAGAATCCAGGAGCAATCTACCTCTGAGCTACACCCCCAGACCTTTTTTTTTTTTTTTTTTGCGGTACCGGGGATTGAACCCAGGGGCATTCTACCTCCGCGCTATACCCCCGGCCCTATTTTTTATACTTTATTTTGAAACCGGGTCTCACGAAGTTGTGGAGGGCCTCACTAAGTAGAGAGAGAGAGACAGAGAGAGAGAGAGAGAGAGAGAGAGAGAGCTGAGGCTGGCCACGAACCCGGATCCTCCGGTCTCTGCCTCCCAAAGTACTGGGATTACAAGCGTGCGCCACCATGCCCGGCCCCCCAGACCTTTTTTATTTTTTATTTTGATACAGGGTCTCACTAAGTTGCTGAGGGTCTCACTAAGTAGCTGAAGCTGGCTTCCAACCTGCAACTGGGATTACAGGGTTGTGCCACCGCCTGGCTGAGCCTTCTTTTCTTTATGTGCAAATGAGAAGATAAAACCTACTTCTTGGGGTTGATGTGTAAATGAACATGTGATTAATGGAAATCACAGGAATGGATATTTCTTGTTTTCCTGGCTCTTCATCTGGCTCCTCTTCTTCAACAAGGTGTGTTCGTTCTTCGGTGGGCAACCTCTGCCCCCTCTCTACAGTCTATGAGGTTTCATTGGCCTGACTTTATTTATCTGGGGTGGGAGGATGCCTAAGCCAAATCAGGCCAATTAGAATCACAGTGATTAGCTGAGCAATGGGCACACGGCTGAGTCTGAGCCAATGAGAATTGGCCCCAGGACTTCCCGGTACCATTGGGACCTAAGCTTTCTTTTTCCGGGAGTCACTGCGTTGGCAGAGTACACTCTGAGTGCTGTGGCCACAGTGGAAGGGGAGCTCCCTTGAGAGTGACTTCAACACAGAAGCAAGTAGGGACGTGGGAGGGAGGGAGACAGCAAGGTGCTAGACATCTGGGGACCCTGAGATCTGCTGTAACAGTTAAGATCAACTCTAACTTTTCTGATGGTGAGGTGATAAATTCTCTCTTTGGCTTTATCCACTGGGAGCCTGTCATAGGACCATGAGTTTCCTGTGGTTCTTGTCTCCCCAAAAGAAAGATTTCATTTGGGGCACACAGACAGGATGAGCATAATGGGTTTTATTGGGTGGGCTCACCAGGAGGGCCACAGAGCTGGCTGGTCCTGGAGCAGAAAGAAGGAAGGGCTGAGTCTGCTGCAGGGCGAGGTTCTATACTATCCAGAAATCCCATCCCTCCTCATGCATAGTTACTGGGGTAACTATGGGTAGTTACTACTGGGGTAGTTACTGCTTAGTGTGACTGTGCTAAATTCACCCTGTTGGATTTTCTGCTGGTGTCTAAAGCTGCAGTGTAAGGGGCTGGAAGTCTCTGACCACACCTGGGTGGGGCAATCTCTCTATCTCTTCTCAGGAGGGCCCCACCCTGTCCCATTTCTTTCCCTGCCCTGCTTTTCTCTGGATAACTAACAAGCCGGCTACTGTTAAAGGCTGAAATGTGTCCCCCACCTCAATTCACATGAAATCCCAACACTCAGAATGTGAAGTATTTAGAGATAAGACCTTTAATAGGATTAAGTTAAGATGAGGCTATTAGGGTGGGCCCTGATCTGTATTGACTAGTGAGTGCCCTTATAAGAAAAGGAAACTGGATGCACAGAGAGACAGCAGGGAGTTGAACAGGAGGAAAACCAAGCAAGAAAGGGGCTGTGCACACACTGAGAAGGCCTCAAAAGAAGCCAAACCTAGCTGGGTGTGGTGGCACATGTCTGCAATCCCAGTGACTCAGGAGGCTGAGGCAGGAGGATTGTGAGTTCAAGGCCTGCCTGGGCAACTTTGTCTCAAAATACAAAATTAAAAAAGGGCTGGGCATGTAGCTCAGTAGTACAGCACATTGGGTTCAATTCCTAGTGCCAAAAAAAAAAAAAGAAAGAAAAGAAAGCAAGCAAACTTGCCAATGCCTTAATCTTGAACTTTAAATCTCCAATTTCTGAGAAAATACAATTCTGCTTAAGCCACCCGGATTGTGATATTTTGTTATGGCAACTCTAGCAAACTAATACAGCTATCAAAATGATCTTAACTAATACAGTTTTCCTTTCTTTCATTATTCTTCCTTTTTTTTTTCCTTTGATACTGGGGATTGAACCCAGGAGTAACCAGGAGTACTCTACCACTGAGCTACAGCCCCAGCCCTTTTTATTTTAAAACAGTCCTGTTAAGTTGCCCAATCTGCCTTCCACCTGCTATCCTCCTGCCCCAGCCTCCCAAGTACTGGGATTACAGGTGTGCACCACCGCACCCAGCTCAGTTTTCCCTTTCTTGCAATCTATGGGATGAACCATAAACGGCAACTTTTCAATCCTGAATATGAAAACACCAAGAGTTTCAGAAGTGGGAGAGGTTAGAGTGCTGAAGTGGTCAGAAAGGGGCTGCGGGATAAGAGTGGGATGGGGAACGAAACTTGGTCAACGCAATGAATGGAGCGGAGAGTGACGGCATCGAAGCAGGAGCAACAACTTGGCTGTGAAGAAGCATGCGCCAGATGGGATGTGGGATAACAGCAAACTTCCCTAACTGGAAAGTAGTGGAAGAGAAAAGGAAAACTGGATAAATATTGAAGGGCTAGATTATGGAGGGTCTTACAGTCCAAACTAAGGAGGTTGAAATACATGTTGTCAAGGACAAGGATCCACTGTTGGCGTTGGGGTACAGCAGTGGCAGCTTGAAGGTGGTGTTGGAGGGAGCTTAGCCGCCTGGAGAGATAGGGAGGGACCAAAGTCAGGGAAGTCATCTCTGAAGGGGGAACCCCTCCCTGCCAGATTCCCACTGGGATCTGCGAAGAGAATCTGCTGGGACAAGGGCCTCCTTCCAGCCAGGGAGCGTCTCAGTGCGTCGCTGGGGTACTGATGGACAGCTTTGAGGTGAGGTTTGGTGAGAACCTCCCACAATAAGCCTCTTCCCTCCCAGGAGTGGGTGGTCACAGCTGGAGGCCAAGGTCAGTGTCAAGGACAGCCAGCAAACTCTCCACCACAGCTCCCGTTCCACTAGCACCTTGGCCTTTGTGAATGTGACTGTTCAGACATCGAGGTCCTTCTTACCTCCCCAACAAGACACTGGTAGGTCCAAAGGCCTGTCCAAGCCCAGCCTCCATCCTGAGAGAAAAGTGACATCCTTCTCTTCCCCCTACAGTGGCAAAGCCACAGAAACCAGTTCTAGAGACCCTTTCACCCAACAAATATTTATTAAGAATCTATTATGGACGCCGGGCGTGGTGGTGCACACTTGTAATCCCAGTGCTTGGGAGGCGGAGACCGGAGGATCCAGGTTCGCGGCCAGCCTCAGCTACTTAGTGAGGCCCTCCGCAACTTCATGAGACCCTGTTTCAAAATAAAGGATAAAAAATAGGGCCGGGGGTGTAGCTCGGAGGTAAAACGCCCCTGGGTTCAATCCCCAGTACCGCAAAAAAAAAAAGAATCTATTGTGGAAGAAGATGGCGGAATAGCAAGAAGAGGTGTCTCACCCGTGCTCCAAATCAGAGCTCAGCGGGCGGGAAGACTGCTTCCTGACAAGAAAGCAAGGGCAGCTAAAACTCAACAAAACAATGGGAGCCAAAGTGCAGCGGAATGCGAGGCAGTGGAAAGAGCGGAGGGCGGTAGGGAGCTCAAAGCATTTCACCTGGTAAGCGGAGAGTGGAGACAAAGACGCCATCTTGGCTGAGCCACGCCAGCGCCGCGGCCCCCAGAATCCTCCAGCGAAGAAACAGCTGATTCTTGTGAAACCAGTGATTATAGTCCACCATCGAAAGCAGTCGACATCGGACCATGATGAAATCCACGTTGAACCAGATCCACAGAGTGCGGGTGAGTGAGATGAAGGGCGGAAGCGTGTTGCCGGCACTCTGAAACTCGGAACCTGGCTGGCGGGAAGGCCGCCTCTTAACAAGAAGAGTGGGGAGGGGAGGAGGCTGCAGGGCTGGGTAGCTGCGTCCCGGCTCGGAGCCTGCGAAGAGGATGAGGAGGAAGGAGCTGCTGTGGCCGCGGCTGCAGAGCTCTGGGTGCTGGCCGCCGCTGGGCCTGGCACGGAGACGGCTCACCGCTCCTCAGCACCCTGTCCTGCCCGCACCCTGGCGCCCAGAGGTCTTTCAACCATTTTTAAAAAATATATTTGGGCGGAGCCCACGTGACCACCAGGCCCGCAGCCTGAGAGCTGTGCACAGATGCAGGGGGGCCCAGCGATCGACCCGTGCCAGGGCACCCCCGGCTCCAGCAGATGGTGATTGCGGCCAGCCTGTGCTCCTGCGGGAAAAGGTATCCTGGCTCCAGGAAACAGATGAAGGAGATGTTGGCCAAGGACCTGGAGGAGTCTCAGGGCGGCAAGGCTGCCAAGGTGCTCTCAGCCATGGAGCTCAGGGTCCAGTTGGCACAGAAGGAGCAGGAGCTGGCCAGAGCCAAAGAGGCCTATAGGGGAGAACCGAGATGGTGGGAAAGAGAGAGGCAGCGTGTTGCTGGCGCTCCAAGAGTCAGAGCCCAGATGCCGGGAAGACTGCTTTTTGACAATAAAAGCAGGACAGCCAAAATTCGACAAAACAATGAGAGCCAAAGTGCAGAGGACTGTGAGTCAGTGGAAGGAGTGGAGGGAGGTAGGGAGCTCCAAGCATCTCACTTAGTAAGCGGAGAGCCGAGACAAAGGTGCCATCTTGGCTGAGCCACCCCAGTACCACGGCCCCTGGAATCCTCCAGCAAAGAAACAGCTGATTCTTGTGAAACCAGAGATTGTAGTCCACCATTGAAAGCAGTTGACATTGGAATATAATGAAGCCCAAGTTGAACAAATTCCACACTTAAACAGCGGCAACTGCAAAGGGTGGGACGTGAACCTCAGCCCATGCAGAGGGTAAAGCGGAGAGACATGGATGAGGCAGCCAGGCACAGGAGCAGCCCAACACCTTGCAAAAAAGAGGAGGTGAGGCACGGCCCCACCTGGAGTGGCCTAGCACTGGCGCGGAATACCACCGCACCGAAGACCTGGATGAATGCGGCATGGCCCCCTGGAGCAGCTCAGTAACGAGGATGCGGGGCCACACCTATACCGCAACTCCCGGAGACCAACAGCAGGGAGACAGCAGATCCTTGTGAAACCAGCGACTGTAGACCACCATTGAAACCGACCAGCTCCGGAACATGATGAAGCCCAAATCAATCCAGACCCTCACCTATAACGACAATGGTTTCAAGGGGTGGGCCGTGAGCCTCTGCCACTGCAACAAGTGTGATGAGTAGAGACAAAGAAGAGGTGGTGATACACAGGAGCAGCCCAACTCTGAGAACAGGAACCAGTAAGCCACGTCCCCCATGAGCAGCCCAACACCATCCTGGAACACCCCAGAACTGAGGACATATGTAGATGAGACATGGCCCCCTCCCCAGTGGCCCAGCACAGAGAAAACGGGCGGGTCAGCCCCGGGCCCCACCCCCAGAGACCACCCTCCCGCACTGGGGATGCAGGGCAGGCAAACCTTTAGCCCCGCCCCCGGAGACTCCCGGCACTGGGGACGTGGGGCGGGCGAGCCCTCGGCTCCGCACCTGGAGACCCCCCAGTGCTGGGACAAGAGGCGGGTGAGCCCTCGGCCCAACCCCAGAGAACCCCTTCCCCCAGCGCAGGGAACACGGGACGGGTGAGCCCTTGGCCCCACCCCCAGAGAACCCCTCACCCCGGCACTGGGGACGTGGGGAGGAGGGAGCCCCCGGCCCCACCCCATAGTACCCTAGCGCTGAGGTCAGGGGATGATGAGCCACGACCCTGCACAGGAGGGACCACAGACAAAGAGAAAACCTCAGATGAGTGAAGAAGGTGGACGAACTGGGAGAGACGGGAGGGAGGGAGAGGGAAACAAACTGGAGCACAGGATGGACTTACACAAAGATATCAAAGTCGACTACTATGCTGAAAACAGGAAGGAGGAAGGGGGAGGCGGGGGGGAATTGGGGAGGGCTAATTGACCGATGAGTGCATGTATACGTCAACCACCCTGAAATCCTTCAAGATGTATGTTTGCAATGCACTAATAAAAAAAAAGAATCTATTATGTGTCAAACATGTGATTGGAACCCGGTGTGTTTGTAAGGCCTATAATCCTAGCACTTGGGAGGCCGAGACAGGAAGATTGCAGGTTTGAGGCTAGCCTCAGCAACTTAGACCCTCAGCAACTTAGTGAGACCCTCAGCAACTTAGTGAGACCCTATTTAAAAATAAAAAAGGGCTGAGGGTATAGCTCAGAGGAACACCCCTGAGTTCAATCCAAAAAAAAAAAAAAAGTGATAGGGACTGGGGATAAAGGACAGAATTAAGGTAAGAACCAGGTGGTTGTTCCTCAGTAAATGAGATAGTATGAAATTGGCACAGGATAAGCAAATAGACCAATATTGGAACAAAGTAGAGTCCAGAAACAGACGGGTACACACAGGCTCACTTGATTTACAAAAACGGTGATGCTACAGAGTAATGGGGAAAGGATGGTTTTTCCAATAAACAATGCTGGGTCAATTCAATATCAATAAGGAAAATAAAAAGCAAGGAATAGGACCCCTACCTCATGCCACACACAAACATCAACTCCAAGTGGACCAGATCTGTGAAGAAAAGCAAAATGACACAGCTCCTTCCTAGAGGATAACAAGAAAAGGCACTACTGAGAAGAAAGAAGTTGGTAACTTTAACAACTAAAATGAAGAATTTTGCTCCATCAAAAGACACCAGCAAAGGTTTGTGGTAAAGCTCTATGGTAGAGCCCTTGCCTGGTATGCACGAAGCCCTGGGTTCCATCCTGACACAACAATTTTGAAAAAAAATTAACTTAAAAGTAAGATTAAAAGACACCAGCAAGAGAGTACACAGCAAGCGACAGAGTAAGAAGATTGTCAAGCATGTTTCCAGCATCCGATTTGTATTCAGAATATAAAATGCCAAAAACTCAGTTATAAAAAGGGCAAACCGAAAAAAGAAAAATGGGCAAGAGACTTGAACTAGCACTGGGAAAAGAAGATTCCAAACAGTTCATAGACATATGAAAATGTTGTCCTTTGCCAGATGTGGTAACACACACCTATAACACCTATAATCCCAGTACTTGGGAGACTGAGACAGGAGAATCACAGGTTCAAGGTCAGCCTCAGCAACTTATTGAGGCCCTCAGCAACCTAGTAAGATCCTGTTTCAAAGTAAAAATAAAACACAGCTATGGGTGCAGCTTGGAGGTCAAATGACCCTGGGTTCAATCTCCAGTACCACCAAAAAAAAAAAAAAAAAAAAAAA
>PVJS01019855.1:0-33264 GCA_004027185.1 Glis glis
AAAATAAAGAAAAAAAAAATAGGGCCAGGGGCGTAGCGCGGAGGTAGAACGCCCCTGCGTTCAATCCCCGGTACCGCAAAAAATAAAAAAAATAAAATAAAAAATAAAAAAATACGGCCAGGTGTGTAGCGCGGAGGTAGAACGCCCCTGCGTTCAATCCCCGGTACCGCAAAAAAAAATATATATATATATATATTAAAAACTTTGTACAAGCATCAAGGGCAGTGGGATGTTGGGGGTATTCTTAGTTAAGCAATGGACTCACCCCTGGGTTTCTTTCTGCTGGTGAGGACTGACTGCTTTTGGGCCTCCAAGAATGAGCCCTGAGTCTCCCTGTGTCTCACACAGGGTTGGCAGCTGCTGTGACACTCTGCCACATCTGCGTAACTTCTTCATAGTGGAGCCACCTGCTCTAATGGGGACACAGAGTCTGAAAAAGTCATGCCTTCTTTGAAAGAAACCTGTCCCTTACAAATACGGACTTAACCATCCCCACTAGAGACAATAAGAAAGCCCCACATATTGGAGGACACACAATGAATTATATTTTCTGTGTTATTTTATGTAAGAAACCAGAGATGCTTTCCTATTGCCGAGGCAAAGAAACAAAAAGAGAGAAAACTATTAATAGGCATTGTAGCTAGAAATAATAATACTGTGATCCAATTGTCCTGACAATGTGTTGCTGGGGTACACTCCACAGAGAAGGTGCAGAAGGTGAAATTGAAATCCTGATGCGAACAAGGAAGGTCCTGAACCATGAGCATGTTATTTGTCCTAAGGCACATTTCAGAGCACGTCCTATATTGAAGACTTTCTCAGCATTTCAAGTTGATAAAGGGAAAATAAGGTCAAAATCACTACCTAAGCCATAAGAAAGTACAACGAAATAATATAAAGGTAACATTATCGTGGAATTTTATTGAAAATGGGAAAATAATCATGTCGAAGACCAGTGGCCCTTCTTTTTATATATACTTTTATCTGGTGCATTGTGATTATACATCCTATTGGGGTATAGAGTGATAGAAACATACATGAACACAACTCTTGGAGCACTTCCTTCTGGGCCTCACTCCCCTCCCTATACATGTCTTTGAGATTGCAATTGGTAATTTTTATATATATGTAGCATATTTCAACGGTTACACTCTTAACCCCTAGACCTCCAATCCTCTCTTCCCTAAACCGCCCCTACCACTCCATTGAAGTCTCTTGTGTTCTACCTGATATTACCATTATTTCAGAATTTCTCTCTAGCTTCCACGTATAAAGAGAAAATAAACATCTCTTCGTTTTTTAAGACTGGCTAATCTCTCTTTGTATACTATTCTCCGGTTCCATTCATTTTCCTATATGATTTTGTGTTGAATGGCTGAACAAAATTCCATTGTGTGTTTATGTCACAGTTTTGTGATCCATTCATTCATTGATGGACACTGAGGCTGGCTCCATAGTTTGGCTATTATAAATTGTGCCGCTATGAACATACAAGTATTACTGTAATGTTCTGATTTCAATCCCTTTGGGAAGATGCCCAGGAGCGCTCTATCGTTGGATCATATGGTCGTTCCATTTTTAATCTTCTGAGAAACTTCCAGAATGATCTTCAGTAGTGACTTTTCTAACAGACATAGATAAATTACAGAGTGTTTAAGTTTTGCTTCAAGTAGTTTTCATGGAGAGACAAACCTCCATGGGCTTGCTCCATGCTACTATTCTTCCTGAGACTGAACCTCCAGCCTGTCTCCCTCCCCTCATGCCGCCTCCACATTCCTCCCCCACACTCACAGAATCCCTTGTGGGGCCATCCCTGTCTTTTGCTGCAGCCATGACCTTGGAGCCAAGACTGATATTAGGTAGGACACACCGGAAATGACACTCCAGGAGCAAAGATTGCTTTCCTCAAGTACACAGCATTTAGGAGGTCACGTTCAAAGGATTCTCCCAGAATTTAAGAATGGTGTGTAAATTTAAGAGAAAATCATCACCTGTATTTTTAGGAGTTTTTTTTCCTTCTTTGGGGGGTATGATTTAGTTTTTAATTTTATTTATTTATTTTAGAATTTTATTGATGCAATAGAATTATACACCATGGTGAGATTCAAAGAGATTCGAAGTGGTACATTCCTATATGCACCCAACATTTTTTGGTGTGGTTGCATCCTAACTCCATTCTGGTACCATCTCCCCTCTCCCCCAGTACATGCTAGTAAGGTTGTTAGTGATACATTCAAATATGGACATAATGCTATTTGGCCTGTTTCTTTGCTCTAACCTCCCTTTTCTCCTCCTCTCCTCCCTCCTCTGATCCTCCTCTCCTCTTCTAATGGTCTCAGTCCTCATTTTCATGAAGTCCCTTTTCATTCCTGTTTTCTCTCTAACTTCCACATATGAGAGAAAATACATGACCCTGGACTTCCTGAGACTGGCCGATCTCACTCAGCATAACCCTTAGTTTTTAAATTAAAAACAAAGTTCCTATATTATTTTGTGATGCATTGGCTTAATTCAGGTTGCTGGTCACACTGCTTTGTGCCACTTTCATTCTTCTGGAAACTTCCAATAGCATTGACTTAGTTAAATTTCCTTAGTTACCATTGTCTATTCTTGGTCTTCTGTTTTAATGTGTATTAGTAGATTATTTGTTTACTTATTTATGAATTTGTCTGGCTCCCACTCCTAGACATTCTGATTTAATTCCTATGTTTGTGACCTGGGCATTGGGAGACTTTTTAAAGCCTTGTCAGATGATTCTAATCTTTAATAATGTTTGGAAGGAACTGGATTAGAAAGTAGTAGTGTTTTAAGACTTTATTTTCTGATTTTACTTACTGTTATTATCTGGAATATACCATGAGGCATTTAAGGATAAAAAGCATGTTTCTCCATCATATATATATATCTGATCCTCATATATATATATATATGAGGATGGTATATATATGTATGATATATATCCTCATATACCATATATATATATATATATATCCATGATATATGAAGATATGTAATATTATAGGTATTTATTAGATATGTCTGCACACATAGAATGAGGTAGGAAGAGAAGATAAAGTCAATAGGAAAAGCTGTAACCAATTGGTAAATCTTGGTAAAAATATGTGAGACCCTTGTACTACTCTAATATATTTTATGTACATTTAAAATTATATAAAAATTATCTAACATAATTAAAACACCCACTTTCTCAGAGAATAGTAGACATGCATTGTCATTTTTCGTCTATTATTTAGCAATGTATTTTTTTCTCTTGATCATGGACTTCCCATTTCCAAATCCAAGAGAAAGAAGTTTCTGCCCATTATATATTACCTAGTATTTTGTTATAGCACCTCAAATGAACTAAGACAGAGGGTAATAATTTCATAAACATTTTTCAGATATGCAAGTAGATTTCAGATATGCAATTACTATAACAACTTGACTTCCCATGTATCCTTTCCTACCAAACAACTGAAGTTATTGTTCATTTGTTTTAGCAACTAAGAGAGTAAGAAGTTCCAGGACTCAGGAAACTAAGTCTTCACAGTATCAAATTGCAAAAGCACACTCTAAAATGGGGAGCAGATTAGCAGAGCAACCAGTAACAATCAACACAGGGAAATCACTGCTGTGGAAGAAACTCAAGACGGGGAACAAAGAGAAAACGTGCATTTTTAGCAAGTTTCCAGGTGATGCTGATGCTGCTGGTTTGGGAAAACACATCTTGAGAGCCACTTGTCCAAGAAGTTATTCACCTCTGTGGCCAAGGGCTTTTGCTGGCTACAGGGGGCATCAACCAATTGCAGAAGTCAAGCCGCAAATGCCATAGAAATGATTGCTGTCCACATGGAGGAGTTCTTGGATAAATGCTCCCACATTTTTTGCCGTTAGGTAGGATAACTCTGAACCTCCAGATGGGTAACTGGCTCAATAATGAATTCCCATGGGCTTCTTACTTTTTCTTGTCTCAGTCCACTAATTTTTGTTGTTGTTGCTGGTGTGTGTGTGTGTGTGTGTGTGTGTGTGTGTGTGTTTGAAGAAATGTTTTGTTTTGTTTTTGTGTGTGTGGAGATTGAACCCAGGACTTTGCTCATGCTAAGCACATGCTGTAGCACTGAGCTTCATCTCCAACCTACTTTGTTAATTTTTTAATCATTGTTTCTTGAAATCAGCTACTTGCACTTAAATGACTCAGATTCAGCATCTGGGGGAACCCGAAGCATAACAGTGAGTGCTCCAGAAAAATTAGTTTAATTAAATGAGTATAAAAACAATCTTAAAATATTAAGCTTCACAGCAGTCCATTAAAATATTTTTAAAGGCCTCTGTTTGCTTTTTTTTTAACATACTGCTGTTCAAATGGTTCATCTACTGCCCAAGTATTAATAGTAATGCAGCATTAAAACTTGAATTCCTATCTACTAGATCTTCTGTTGAAAATTATGTTAAAAATCCCGTATTAGTCATTTAATTCACTTTCTTTCATTTCAACAATTTATTATCAATTTGTTTCACTGAAATTTGAGGGTTCTAGTGGAAAGTCAAATATGATTGTTGGAATCTATTTACCAGCCAGGACACTGCTGACAGGCTCAAAACTGCTACAAAAGCTTGAGAAAGAAATTTAAATTATTATTATCTTTTTTTTTTTATTGAGGCACACTTCCAAAGGCTAACATTTATACACACTAAGCTTGGAACAAGGAAACCTGTCAAACAGGAAGCACTTTTAAAAGCCGAGACATGAGAATAATGCTCATCAGTTTTCCTTGGTGGACAAAGTGGGAGTGAAAGGTTCAGATCCTTAAAGAAAAGAAAAAGAAGTGCTTTTCAAAGGCTGGCTGATACTGCAGGTGACAGGGACCCTGCTGCCTGAGGGCACTTCCATGGGCCACTGCGGTCTTCCTCCCACAGATGCTGGTGAAAGGCTGGTTTTATCCTCAGGCAAAACTTCCTGGATTCAGCGAAAGCCCTCTCCAACATCGGATGGCATGTCACAGCCCTGCGCACTGTCTTCTTGCCCGGCTTATAATGAGGTTTCCTCACTGCTATTACCTGGGCCCCAAAATGCACATGAAAGGATACTGTCAATTAACATTTGGATCAAAACGTGACCTACATTACTCTTGACATAGTTTCATGGAGACAGCCCTGCAGAGTCCAAATGTCTACTCCTCCATTTCAACACTCTATTACTAAGAAGGTAGAATGTTCAATTAAGAGAAGGTTATCCCTTTGGACCCACAAAAAAACATATGAATTCTGGATATGACTATTAGTTATGTGATATCACTTAAGAAATGGGCTTTCTTTGGAGCTATGCTCATACTGCCTCAGATAGACAGAGATTCAGGAAACCTGGACCCAATTCCCCTGACTTTAACAGTGTGAAGCCAGACTACATTGGCTGAATCTTGTTCTATCAGCCTCGGTGTCTTTCTTCATAATAAGGGGAAGATTGACTGCCTGAAATCAAAAGCCATTTCTGATATACATTTAGTTACTTCTTTTCTGTCTTGTGTCTTTTAATTTGTTGGGACTTCATTAAAGAAAGAGTTAAAATAGGGTTAATAAAGGTGGAGGATACAGAATGATGGGAAATTAAAACTAGCAGATATAAAACTACATATAAGTATGTTTACAAAAAAAGATACATGACTTACTTTTTTTTTAATTTTGGTGGAGCTGTGTTTCTTTAGTCAAGGAGAAAATCAACCCTAATGTGCATGGATAAATGGGACTGAGGCCACAATTTCCAATTCCTACTCTGACTGTAAACAGATTAGAAGTTGTTACTTTCGCAAGATGTAAAAAAATGAAAAACATGCTGAAAATCAGTGACTTTTCTTTTGGATTCACTAAATAACTAGGGTAAACCCAAAATCTAGAGAGAGATGAATCCAGAAATAATAACTTCAATTCAATATTTATCTAGAAACAACACCATCTGAGTCATAAAGTAGCAGGAACATGTGGCCAGCATTTCTGAGGACATGTTAGGAGCTCATGTGAACTATTGAGGGAGTCTGAGTCTTCAGGGGTCACAGCTTTGGGGAGAGCATACACTTTCATTAGCTTTACCTTCAGGAGTCCCACTGGGTTATCATGGTAAAGATTCCTGCCAAATCCTTTCATGCTCTGGATGAGGGAGAGGGAAAGTATGGTTATTAAATGCATTTACTCCTAGAACCTTCTAGATAACAAGTCCCTACTTGCCAGACTGTGCTAGAGGCTCATCTGATTTAGGGAAGGTTGTTTCTCTGACTCTAGTCCTGTCTAGCCTTTCTGTCTCACCTAAGGGAATAATGACTAAGAAAAAGAGGTGAAGGATACTAAGAAATGTAATCATAAAAATATAGACATTTTCCTCCTCCACAACATACAACTGCAGGGTTCAAAGAGCAGCAAGATGTGGACTCTATCTGAGGGAGAGATTTTAAGGAAGCACAAAGACAAGGAGAGAGATAATGGCAATAGAGGAATTTGAAATTTCTGCTACCTATGGCTACAGCAATCCTTAATCACAGCCCACTTCCTGTCCAAATTCACATAAAACTTTACACTGAAGGCCTATTTTCCATAGTTCCTAATACTTGAAACCTCCCATGTAGATTTCAATAGTAATAACAAAATACAAGCCTGATCAAAGGCAAGAAGAAAATCTGAAGAGACAAAACAAGAATCAGATCAAGATAAAAATATGAAACAAATTTTGGAAAATCAGTTGGGATTTAATAACTACTAATATGTTAAAATGAAAAGACAAGTAGACAACATGTAAGGAGAGATGGGGAATGGAAGAAGAGAGAGACAATAAGTAGTATTCAAAAGAAAATGTAAAGAATTCATAAAAAAACAGACATGAAGAATGCTTTCAATTGGCTTATCAGGAGCATGGATAGGACCAAGAAACAAATCAGTAAACTTGAAGATATGTCACTTGGCTCTTCCAAAACTGAATTTCAAAGGGAAAAGGTAACAAGCAATGAAAAAGTGGAGTGAAACATCCAAGAACTATTGGACAATTTCAACAGGTTTAACTTTTGAAAAATCAAGGTAAATGACGATTACAATTTTTCAAAGACTATAATTGGTATGTTAAAAGAAGACATACCCTGAGTATAAAATGCCTAATGAACACTAAAAGAAAGCAAAAAAAGGAAAAAGAAAAGAAAAGGTGCGAAAATAGAAAACAGTAACAAATGTGGTAGACATGAATTCAACTATGTCAATAATCACTTTAAATGTAAATGATCTAAATATATAAAAGACAGAGATTTTCCAGAATCAATATGTTGTATACAAGAAGTTCCTACTAAATATAAAGACTCAGCTAGATTAAAAGTAAAAGAATGAAGAAAGATATACCATGCCACAGTTCATCAAAATAGATGTCTAATAGCTGTATTTATTTGAACAAACAAACCTCAGAACAATGAAATTATCAGAGACAAAGAAAGACATCACAAATTGGTAAAGGGGTTATGTTTCAAGGAAGTCAGAGCAATCCTTAACAAGTATGCCTATGACAACAGAAAGGACAGACCAATCGAACCACATAAGGCAAAACTGAGAACTGCGAGAAGAACTAGAGAAATCCACTGGTACAGTTGAAGATTTCTAACCTCTTCTTCAGTATTGATAGAACAGACAGACATAATACAAGTAAGGTTTTGGGTAGTCTGAATAGCACAGCACAATAGTAAATTTTATCTTATTGACATTTATTGAATACTTAGTTCAACAACAGCATAGTATGTATTCTTTTCAATTTAAAATGTAACATTAAGAAGAAGAAGATACACTAAGATATGGAAAACATAACACACATTAAGGAATTAAAAAGAAGATAAATTATACAAAGTATATTCTTAGACTACAATGGAATTAGAGTAGAAATCAATATCAGAAAGCCAGAAAATCCTTAAATATCTAAGGGCGAAAAACACATTTCTAAATGACATATCAGTCAAGGATGTTTCAAGAAAAATAAAAGTTATTTTGAAATAAATGAAAATGCAAATATTTTAGGAATATTTGTGGGGTGTGGCAAAAACAACTATAGAGAAATGCATTAACATAATATACATACATTAGAAAATAAGGAGGATAAAAAATCAATAATATAAGCTTCTATCTTAATAATCTAGAGAAAAAGAGCAATTTCCTTAAAGTTAGCAAAAGGAAATAAGTAAAAATAAAAGTATAAATCAATGAAATTAAAAGCCCAAAACAATAGTAAGAGAATCAACAAAATGGAAAGATGATTCCTTAGAAAGATTGGTAATACTGAAAATTTTGGACATGCTAAGAATAAGATAGGACTCATTATTAATACCAAAAATTAAAGTAGGACCATTACTGCTGATATTTTAAAGATTAAAACAAAGGAACATTATGAACAAATAAATGGCCATAAAGCTGTTAAGTAAGTGAAACAAGCAAAATTACTTGAAAGAAAGTATCAAAGTTCACAATAGGAGAAATATGTCATCTCAATAGCTAATAGTTATTAAGAACTTAAATTAATAATACATTAATGATACTTAAGAAAGAGCATACAAATAGTGCGCAACATATTGCATAATGTTATGTAATTACATATTATATCATTTAATTATGATTAATATTCATTGTACTTATAATATTAAATATATTGAATATCATAGTATGAATAATATATATAAATAATGTAATGTTAAATAATGTTATGATACATTATTTTACTTAATAAATAATCAATACCTATTAATAAAGCACCTAGTGCAAATGGTTTTAGTGGTGCCTTGCACAAAATATTTAATAAGACATTGTATCAATTATTCATAATCTCATCCAAAAAGAAATAGAAGCAAAACGAACATTCCTCACAGATCCTTATCAGACCAGCATTATCCTCATTCTGAAACCAGATAAAGGCATTATTAGAAAGGACAGACCAATTTCTCCCATAGATATTGAAGCAAACAGTCTTAGCAAAATATTATCAAATCAAATTGAATAAAGCGTAAATGTATTTTTTGATATGATTTAACATTAATAAATCAATCAACACAATCTATCAAGTCAACAGATTTAAAAAATGAGATAATTATCTCAATTGTTGCTGAAAAATCATTTGCAAAATATTTGCTCCTGATTTAAAAAATAAAGCTTTCAGCAAATTGGGAATAGAAAGAAAGATACTGAACTTGATAAAAGGAAATCTAAACATATTGCACAATTAACAGGATTTTAAATGTTGGGACATGGGATGCTTTTTTCCTAAAATCGGGAACATGGCAAGGATGTCTTTTCTGACCACTTCTACACATCACCCTGGACATCCTAGCTACTGTAGTAAAGACAATAAAAAGGTAAGGATGATATACAGATTGGGAAGGAAGAAATAAAATATCCTTTCTTTGAAGATGACAAGTCTGTCTGTATAAAATATTTAAAGAACAGGCAAATCATTCCTGAAGCTGATAACTGACTATATCAAAGAAGTTAAGATACAAGGTGAATATTTAAACAGTCAGTTGTTTTCCTGTACACAAGCAAGGGACAACTGGAATTTGAAATAAAACAAAAATACTGTTCCTAATATAGTCAGTGAACTGACTTAACAATACTATTTCAGCATTGTAATGATATACCTTTCAAGGGATATGCTTTCAGTAGAAACTGAAGCTTGAGTGTTGATTTGGGTCCGTTTTCTGGACCAGCAGAAAGTCATGGATCCTCTGTGTGATGCTGGGCAGTGGCAGGGAGCGCAGCAAAAATGGATGCGCTTTTGCTGTGCTGCTAAGCTATTATGTTCAGCAGGTTCAGTGTATTAATGCATTTTCTACTTACAATATTTTCAATTTAAAGAGTTCTATTGTTATGGGACCCCATTATAAATCAAGAAGCAGCTGAAGTACCAAAGGCATGAAACACTTACATGAAAACCGAACGAACGAAATGTTTTAAGGAATAGAGGCAGAAAACAAACTCTGATGAAAGAAATCAAAGAAGATCAAAATAAATGGGGCAATATTTCATACCCATGTATGAGAAGTCCTAACATTGTTAAGATTATGATCTTCCCAACTTGATTGAGCATAACCCCAATCCCAATCCCAGCAAGATGTTCTGTAGGTGTCAATGAACAGATTCAAAAAATTATATGGAATGGCCGAAGACCTGGTCTAATCAATGATGTAATAAGGAACCGCAATGTTACCCTATCCAATGTTGAGATATCCAATGTTGAGTCATCCTATCCAATGTCGAGACTTACTATAATAAAGCGACAGTAGTCAGTCAAGGTAGTGTTGTTTTGATGAAAGAATAGGCAGATCGATAAATCGAGCAGAATAGAGAGACCAGAAATAGGCACACATGAATAGAGTCTATGGATCTTTGACAAAGGCGTAGAGGCAATTCCGTGGAAGAAGAATAGTCTTTTCAACAAATGATGATGGAAAATTTGTGTGTCTGCAAGAAAAAAAAAAAGGTGAACCTAGACACAGACCTTATAATATCCACAAAACTGAATTAACTCATGGTAGATCACAGATTTTAATGGAAAACAGTAAAATTTCTAGGAGAGAACACAGTAGAAAATCTGGATATTCTTGTGATCTGTGATGTGGCTTTAGATAATAGGAACTTATGTTAATAATTTATTTTAATGGTTTATCAATTGTTTTTTGGTACTGGGATTGAACCCACGGGTATTCTACCTCTGAGCTAGACTCCCAGCCCTATTTTATTTCTTATTTTGAAACAGGATCTCACTAAGTTGCTGAGGGTTTCTCTAAGTTGCTGAGACTGGCCTCGAACCTGCCATTCTACTATCTCAGCCTCCCAGGATTATAGGTGTGCGCCACCATGCCTGGCTGTTTTATTAATTTTAACAAATGCAAGGTATGACATTAAGAATAGGGAAGACTGAGTGTGGGGTATATGGAACTCTGTACTATCTTCTTAATTTTTCTATATTCTTCCAAAGTTTACCTAAAATGCAATGAGCTAATTCTTAATTTTGCATAAGAATGAGTAATTTTTAGTGTAAATATGCCTCATTGATTATTGGAGACATACTTATCCTGAAAAATCGTCCATTGCTTGTCCAAAGTGTATCTTTAACTAGACATGGTCATCCTGCATTTTATGCAGCAATCTTAAAAATATTTTAAAGGAAAATAGCAATCGTGCTGTAGACTAAGTTTTTTTTTAACAGTTAAGAGAAGTTCTAAAAAAGAAGTCAGAATGTAAACTGAGAAACTCATTTTTTTTTTTGAAGCAGGTCCTGACAAGATGCATGGAGGGCTCTGAGTCCTTCCCATAAAGCTGGTCAGCTTCTTGGTACTTTTGAGTGGACTTGTAAGGTAGAAGGTCGTTTTTAGATTGAAAGACTGTAGAATGGAAAGGAGCAAAGTCAAATACATGGGCAGTGTCTTCTGGAATTTCACTGAGAGATTTAAGAAAATATCCATGCATCTGGAGTTAGGCGTTCTAGTAGAGGTTGTTATTTCAGAGCACCCATAAGTGTGGATATCTATGAATACTGAGTCTGGTTCTACATACTGTTTACATACGGGGAAAAATCTAGGTGTGTCATGGGTAACTGTCTCTGCTCTGGGGTACAGGGAACATGTTTCTCTTTTCATTTAGATTCTCCTCATCTTTGTTTTGTACATCTTACTGATCTAACACACACCAGTCTAACTGATTGAAACCCAAGGGTTCATGTTCATGATGACAGTTTACATTTTGAACTGAAGAGAAATCTTACTTCTCCATTCCCAACTTGGAGTGTAAATGCCCCCTTTCCTAGTTTTATCAGTTAAAGCTGCATGGGCATCCTGCATGTGTCCAGGACGCCCAGGCACCCTGCCATCTTAGGACACAGCTATTCCTTTGTGGCATGCTCCACCCCCATATATCCACAAAGTTCATCCGTCAACCTTACCCAGGCTTACCTGAGCCACTCCACCTAATAATATTTTGATGCAACACTATCCTGAACATTTCTTATATTTTTATTTCATTGTTTCCCATTTTTAGAAATAATAACTAATACACTTTTAATTTTTGCTTATAATCTTGCTTATCATATACTTTCTTGACTGAGATGTACAGTGCATGAGGGCAGGAATTTTTGTTTCTGGATCTTTAGTATATTAAACTGCCTTCACCATAGTAGGTTCTCCCTATCGATTAAACCAATGAAATGAATTTTAAATAGACAAGTTCTCCTTCACTCATTAACCAAAATAATCGTCCATTACTGATGACTCCAAAAAAAGAGATTTCTTTGTGTCCAGCACTTGACTCTTACATCAAATGTGCAGTTTGTCTTTGCTCAGTGTGGCCAAGGGAGTGTTTTGGGTCCTTCTAACCTGGAACAGCCACAAAATTCCCATGAGGGAGAAGCTTCCAGGCCACAATGGGAGAGGGGTTAACAAAGGAGAACTTGGGGGAAGCATCGAGAATTAAATAAAGTCTGGGATTGTATCTTGAAAAGTACAATTCCCCTTTCGAAAAGTAAAATGGCACTGCATGGACAACCGTAGACTTTGAAGCTGGACATGATTTTATCAGATCAGGATTTTTCTTTTAACAGGAAAGAGAGTGGATTGAGCATGGAGAAACAGGAGGCATGTGGATAATGTTTTTATAACAGGATTAATTTATTTTAAAGGGAGAACATAAAGAAGTCAATGAGTTTCCATCTGGGTTTTTTTCTTAGTTTGGAAATCTCAAGTTCCTAACAGATTTTATCATGACCTTACTGTAGTTTTGAGTTAACAAGCCTCGGCGGAAAATAAAAATCTCCTCTAAATATTTTTTAAAAATGCATTTCAAGTGTTGAGAGAACATTTCCTTTGTCATAAGGGCATTTTACCAATCTGCATAGAAATGCTCCAAGTCTTGGAGAATTTCCTCCGTTTCGTGGAGGCTTCTGCCATCTGCCTTTTGAATTTTGGTTATTAAGGTTCAGCAGCTTTGTGGCCGACTCAGATTGCCAACATCTGCCTCATTTATTTATGCTATTTATTTTTCTAATATCCAGGATGAATTGGGTTTTAATGGATGGTACCGATTTTAACTTTGCTCCCTATTCAGAAACAAACTTTTTTTTTTCCATATACGTATAGATATGAATCTAAATCTCCTCTCACTCCGTCGACTTGCGGGCAAGTAGGCATTTTTGTAAAATGTAATTATCACAGAAGAGCTATGCTATTCTTTATTTAGCACCATTTACCTATTGCAGAGCGCAGCGTTCAGTTCTATAAAGCATAATAATCATAATGGGCTTCATAGACCCTCTCAGCCAGCTCTATTTTTGCATATGATTCATTTTAATTTCAGAGGCACAAAAGGGATTATGTCTCTATTGGAATGTCTTGAGTAAGCCCTACAGCAGGGGAGCTGTGATGTCATTTGTTTCCTGCTTTCATCTATTATGGGCTGAGTGTAAAATATAAATATACCAAAGTTGTCCTTGTTAGGAAACTGGCCGCCTGCACTTTTTTCTCTCAGTTGATAATCAGTACACATTTTTTCCCATGCAAATCATTTATTGTCATGAGTAAAATCCAGAACTTGGATCTCGAGTTGGAAACTGATTTAAAAGCAGCACCCCGGCTTCCTTCTTCAGATACCTGCTAGCTATGTATGACACAATGGATATACCATTCTGTGGTCTCACTTTTTAAAATTTGGATCACAAAACTTGCGTCAAGTTTAGACTCTAAATATGAACTACTGTGATCAATTTCTAGGGGATTTTTCCCCCCAGTTTTATTGAAATTGTTGCCTTTAGCCCTCTGGACTTGTTATTAAGATTGAGATTAATAAGATCAATTACTGAATCACAACAACACCGATGAGGGTGTTGTAACACAAGAATTGCTGTACAGTTACCACTGGTGGAGAAATCAGAAGTTGTGAATTAGGGTTTTGAGTCCATCATGTACTAACTGTAAAGTTTGCCCTTACCATCCAAAATTTAAGCAAATCTATCACTCGACTTTTAAAGGATTTAAAGCCATGACAATTAGAGAACTGATTTATGAAATTAAAGGGTGGGAGTGCAAACTAGTTCAACCACTATGGAGATCAGTGTGGAGATTCCTCAGAAAAATGGGAATGGATCCACCATATGATCCGGCTATACCACTACTGGGTATCATTCCAAAGGGATTGAAACCAGAAAACTACAGTAATATATCCATACCCATGTTCATAGCAGCACAATTCACAATAGCCAAATTATGGGACCAACCTAGTTGTCCATCAACAGACAAATGGATCACAAAATTATGGGAAATACACACAATGGAATTCAACTCAGCAATAAAGAAGAACAAAATAATTATCATTTACAAGAAAATGGAAGGACCTGGAGAACATTATGTTAAGTAAGATCAGCCAATCACAAAAAGAGAAGGGCCATATGTTTTCTCTAATATGTGCAAGCTAGGGAGTAGTGGGGATACAAAAGGGCCTCCAGACAATAGTGGAGAAGCCTCAGTGGAGTCAGGGAAGGGGTCTAAAGGAAGGGGAAGGGGAAGAATGAAGTTCATTAATGGAGTTACTCTATCAACCATGGGTATACATGAGAATATACCAAAGTCAAACTCAGTACTCTGTATTGGGGTGAAGGTGAGGCAGAGAGGGGCACCGAGTGCTGTGTGCATGTGTGTCACTGTCAACTTGATTTTCATTGTGATGTGAGACTATAATGCACCAATAAAAGCACATTAAAAAGTCTCAATATGAAAAGCAAAAGCTGATTGTAAGACAAAGAGACTCAAAGGAGGAAAAAGCATATCCCACACACTCGCCAAAAACAAAACGAAAAACAAAAACCTGGCATAGCAATACTTATAAAATTAAAGCTTAAAGCTAAACAAATTAGCTTTCAACTATAGAAAGAGACATCTAACATTACAAGTGGCATCATTTCAAAAGATATATGGTAATATTGTTCCATATTTAGTGATACTAAAATTGGTCAGTGGATTCAGGCATCCACCAGGTATCCATTTAGCTAAATTTCCAAATACTTACTAACTTTTCTAAATAAGGATTCCCCAATAAAAATTAACAGTATTGGCATCTGTGGATCATCGCTACCCACACTTATGCATTAGAATAGAAAAATAGTAAGTTTCTCACTTTATCATGAATTTTTTATTTATTTGCTCAAATTTGATTTAAAATTTTCCCTTATCATCCATTAGTCGACTCTCTGGTAAATATTCTACAGAAAAGGCAGACCAAATTCTTAATCAGTCATTTCAGTCATATACCATTATTTTTTAAATAATGATAGATAACCAGTAAGTATCTTTGACCCTTGGCCAATGGAAACCCATTGAGATAGGCTGGTATCTTTTTTTGTTTACATGATCCCAATATATTTTACCCTCATTGTTTAGGGACAGGACTAAATGTTCAAATTTATTTATACACATCCTGCCTCAAGTCTGGAATCATTTCTTCAGAAAGCTCTGAACACAAGGGGATTTCAGTGTTTTGAATTGTATTTACTGGCTGGACAAGGTGGCGTACGTCTGTAATCCCAGTTCTTGGGAGGTTGAGATAGATGGATCGCAGGTTGGAGGGCAGCTTCAGCAACTTAGGGAGACCCTGTTTCAAAGCTAAAAAGTTTAAAAGAGTGCTGGGGCTGGGGAGGAATTAGAAGTAGAATGCTTCTGGGTTCAATCCCCAGTACCCCCCCAAAAAATGTCTTTACTGGAAAATATTAGATGAGCCCCCTTTTTAACATACAGATATTAAAATTAAGTTCATTAAATAAAGTAATTCAAAAAGGAAAACAAATTCACATGGACCAAAAAGGTACATACCATTGCTCTCTTACATTTGTTTTCCTACTCAGAACTACCTCGCAGTTTGACCTTTGATGTTCTCCAGGTAACTTGTACAAACACATCACATGGATGTAATGTCCGGTGGTATGCAATTCCAGTTTTCATCCACACATGTTCACAATCTTCTTGATAAAAAGGACAGTGAAATACTTAAAACTTAAAATGATATTGGAGTCACTTTTTCAATTTTTCTATTATGAAAATTGCATCTTATCATTCCAACACAGTAATCTTACTTATTTTTGTTAGTTCCTTGTAGTTTGAAGACCATCTTTTACTGAAGATTAAAAATAAGGTAGGTATATATTTTGCCCATTTATTTAAAAGTGGACATTTCACAAAATCTCTAGGATAGTTCATCCTCTTAATCAAATAAAAAAATTGAGTCAATGACAATTCAAATGCCTATCATTCTACTTTGTTAATGGGAACCTTTTTGCAACTGATTGGCTATTTTTCTGCTCAGAATTAAGGATCATTGAAGCTTGTGTAACAAGGACTTTGTTCTTCATAATTCATTTCCTGTTACTTGCTCATGCAATGAAGCATTATAATGTGCAGGCTGTTACTTCACAGAACTTATAACTTCATTGCTGGTACAAAGAAAAGAACAAAGATGATTCAGGAGTATGAAAAACATTTTTTAAGTAATGAGAAAGTAAATCAACTTACATTTCCTGCAAATTGGTAAGTAGGAAGTTTTTACTAATGACTCCTACAACTCTGACAATGCAGTGTTTATTTGCAAGTTTCCCTTCCAATACATACAGTTGTATAAGGTCATTATTTTTCACTAAGATTAAGTTCCAGGTAGGTCAATTACATAGTGAAATACTTCCACTAGAAGTCATAAAGAATATCTAGATGTTTTCTTAAAACACCACATCTTCTCGGATGTGGTGGCACACGCTTGTAATCCCAGTACTTGGGGGGCTGAGACGGGAGGATCCGGGTTCGTGACCAGTCTCAGCTACTGAGTGAGGCCCTCTGCAACTTAGTGAGACCCTGTTTCAAAATAAAGAATTAAAAAATAGGGCTGGGAGTGTAGCTCGGAGGTAGAATGCCCCTGGGTTCCATCCCCAGTACCACAAAAAAAAAATGTTGATGAATTTTAAATTATTAAGATGTGGTGGTTGTTTTTTTTGTGTGTATGGTACTGGGGATGGAACCCAGGGGCATTCTACCTCTGAGCTACACCCCCAGCCCAATTTTTTTTCTTTATTTTGAAACAGGGTCTCACTAAGTTGCAGACGGCCTCACTAAGTAGTTGAGGCTAGCAGCGAACCTGGATCCTCCCATCTCAGCCTCCCAAATACTGGGATTACCAGCGTGCGCCACCATGCCTAGCTCAGCAACATTTTTGACAAACCCATTAAAGAATATTTTAAGTGCTCCATGTAGATTTATTTTAAAATGATATTGAAATGAAAATTAAGCATTAAAAATTAAATGAAACTTTTACCTTGATAATGTTCATACTAGCTTTGATTAAAAATGAATAAGACAGGATAAGCTATTAAATAAAGCCATAGTCATTAAAAATGCCCCAAGCAAAGTATGTTTATTGAGGTGGGGAAGATGATCCACATTGACCTTCATTGCCCCATTAGTTTTTTGGAGGTTGAATGTGAAGAACATGAGAATACTGAAGGCCTCAATATCCTTTTCCCTTAATCCTGACTTGAGTCAATAACATAGGAAAAATGCATCAACTCTCTCATACTATTATTTTTAATATCCAACAAAGCACAAAAATGAAAAAAATTATGACCCAACAGTAAGGTTACTGTGGTACAAGAGATCTACTCCAATAAAGGACTTCAGTAGCAACTGGCATATAAATAGCCAATATAATTAAATATGAAACGGGGAAACAACTAGTATTTGATAAACATTACATAAATAAATAATATTAGTAACTTAAAGCTGATGAATTTGAACATCTAGGTAAAAGGGTAAATACTCCTTGAAAAATATAAATTCAAACAAAATGAAACCAAAAGCAAACTACCAAAATACAAGTTCAACGAGAAACAGAAGCCTGCATAGTCCTAGAGTAATTAATACACTTGTATCAATAGACTAATACGTTCTCAGAAGAAAAATTCAGGCTAAAGTAGGTTTAAAGGCAAATTCTACCAATCATTTAAGTAAGATATTGTCCTTTTGAATACTAGAAAGAGCAATCATATTCAATGCTGAGAGCCATCTTAGAACCGCACGCTAAGATTAACATCGTGGCCAGGCGTGGTGGTGCAAGCTTGTAATCCCAGTACTTTGGGAGGCGGAGACCAGAGGATCAGGGTTAGCGGCCAGCCTCAGCTCTCTCTCTCTCTCTCTCTCTCTCTCTCTCTCCCTGTCTCTCTCTCTCTCTCTCTCTACTTAGTGAGGCCCTCCGCAACTTCATGAGACCCTGTTTCAAAATAAAGTATAAAAAAAATAGGGCCGGGGGTGTAGCGCGGAGGTAGAACGCCCCTGGGTTCAATCCCCGGTACCGCAAAAAACAACAACAAAAAAAGATTAACATCATGGACCGGCTCAAGCTGAGTACATAGTACTGGCTGGGTGGAATTTTTCCTCGAGTGGACAAATTCCTGATGGAATCAATAAAAGTATGGTCTTTGATGTCTTCTCCTTCCAGTAATGTTTAACCCTTCCTTCCTCTAAGTTTGTCTCTCTGTCTTTCCTTAACTTAACCCATGGCAATTTGCTGGCTTCTGCGTTTAATTATCTTTTATGATGCCTTGTATAAAACTTCTATAAAAGTAGAGTGTTGGCTGCAGGAGGCAGGGGATTCCAGCTGCCTCATCTCCAACCACCTCAATTATTAAATATAATTTTCTCCATATTATCATATGTGACTCCACTACCATCATTTTCATGTGAGAGACTTCTTGTCTGCAGTAGCTTAGAACAGCTGTCCCTGGCAGGACTACAGAACAAGTAGCATCCACTATAATTCAATAACTCATCTGGAGTAGAATATAATAGCGATATCGATACTAGATAAGGAAGAGAAAAATACAGAAAACTAGGAAGACAGTATTATTCGTGAGCTTAGATTGAGTCATCCTATTTGTTAACTGAATCAGCAAAGTATAAATTAGAATTGTTAATAATTAAAAAATAATTTAAATGATGTCCCAAAATATGGCAAAAAAACCCTCTCAAATTAGAAATGGAAAAAGGTTCCCTTAACCTAGTCAGAAAAACTAACAAATTTAGAGAAAACATCATAATCCATAGAGGGATTTTTCAAATAGTCTCTTAGAAGTCAGTTAAAAACTCAAGGCAACCCTCTCACAAAAAAACAAATAGAGCAGCTCAACTAGGCAACTTTGAATGAAGAGGAAGAAATAGATCATGGAAATACAGGTGAGTTGCAGCTATGAGCTCCAGCAGCTCAGGAAACAAAGTGTAACCTCAAGAGCTGCAAGGAGTGACAATAAATGTACAAAACAAGTGGAAGAAAGTTTTCAGGGCATTCTAAGTTCTGGGGAATTCTCCAAAAAGTTCTTATCCAAAACAAGAGGTCCCTGCTCAGACAGAAGGATTCAGTTAGCCAATCTGAATGACAGTCAAAATTAGCTTTGCAGTTGGCAATTTGCCAATATGTGCCAGGTGGGAATAAAAATAAATGACTCTGGAAATAAAGGTTAGCGTAGGTTCAAATACTCGTGGGGACAAGATAGGAAGTACTCGTGTTATAGTTAGATATAAAATGTCCCCTAATGAGCTTATTTATTAATTATTCAGGGTTGATATAGTGGAGTCATGAGGATTGTAATCCCAGCAGTGGCTAAATCCATTGTAATGAATTTACCTGGGGGGTACCTGGTAGGCCGGTAGGGTGTGGCTGGAGGATGTGGGTCCCTGGGGATGTGGCCTTGATGATTATATATGGTCTCTCCTCCCCCTGATCTCTCTCTTGCTTCTGATCTCCATGATGTGAGGAGCACAGCCCATGTGCTCTCCCTCTCTCTGCCTCCTGCCGCCATGCCCTGAGATCGGCAGTCCCCGGCCTTACATGGACTGAACCTGAAACCATGAGAAAACAAATCTTTCCTCTAAGATGTGTGGTCAGGTCTTTAGATTATGGCTGTGAGGATGTTGACAGGAACATCTAGTAATTTGGAAAGGCATTATTTTTTATTTTATTAATTTGTTTCTCATTTATTATTATATAAAATATATATATATATATATATATATATATTTTTTTTTTTTTTTTTTTTTTTGCAGTAGCGGGGATTGAACCCAGGGGCATTCTACCTCCGCGCTACACCCCCGGCCCTATTTTTTATACTTTATTTTGAAACCGGGTCTCACGAAGTTGCGGAGGGCCTCAGTAAGTAGAGAGAGAGAAAGAGAAACAGAGAGACAGGGAGAGAGAGAGATAGACAGAGAGAGAGAGAGAGAGAGAGAGAGAGAGCTGAGGCTGGCCGCAAACCTGGATCTTCCAGTCTCTGCCTCCCAAAGTACTGGGATTACAAGCATGCGCCACCACGCCTGGCTAATATTATATATAACAATATATACCATAAATAATTATTCATTTGACTTGACTTGATTGAACCCAGGGTCGTTCTACCACTGAGCTATACCACCAGACCTATTTTCATTTATTTTGAAAGGGGGTCTTGCTAAATTACCATGCTCTGGCTTAGAACCTGTGATTCTCCTGTCTCCGTCTCCCAAGTACTAGAATGACGGGCATGTGTCACCTGACCCAGCTAAGGTCATAATTTTAATCTGCAACAGTGTTCAGAGGTGGCGCTTTTAGGGAGCGATGGAATCATGAGGGCTCTGATCTCATCAATGGATTAATTCATGGAGGGATTCATATTTGATGATGTTATTGTGAGGTGGTGGAGACTCTAGGCTGTGTGGCCTAGTTATAGGAAGTAGGTCACTGAAAAGATGCACTTGCCCCAGCTCTTTCCTCTCTCTGTCTCTGTCTCTGTCTCTGTCTCTCTCTCTCTCTCCTTCCTAGCTGCTATGAGTTGAGCAGCTTTCCTCCACCACACCCTTCTGCCCTGATGGTCTACCTCACCTCAGGCCCAGAGCAATGAAGCCAGCTGACCATGGACCAAAACCTCTGAAACTATGAACCACGATAAATATTTCCTTCTTACAGTTATTTTTCCCAGGTATCTCATCACATCAATGACAAACTGACTAACACAGACATCCATAACATCAGAAAATGACTTGAGGCATGTCAAAATAGGAGATTGTGAAATATTTGGTTTAAAGTAATGACTACCCTCACTTGTCCCAAGCAGATGGAAACGGCTTCTTGGTATATCTGCTGGTGTTGGTGTGGGCTTATTTTTAGGGATGAATCCCACTGGTTTATTTTGGAATGGACTTTTCATGATACCCAAGGTCAAAGCCCAGAGCAAAAATAAATGGCACATTTTATGAAGTAAGGGTCAAATCCTGGGTTTGTATGGTTGAAAAGTTATATATCTCATTATTTATTTGTAGAAGCTTCTCTTTCTTGATTTTGGATATGAGCCCTTTGTCACATATATGAATTGCAAATACTTCTCCTAGTCTATGGTTTATATATTTAATTGCTTTGTAGGTAATATTTGATGAGCATAAATGTTTACTTTTGGCTGAAGTCCAATTTATTCATTTACTTCTTTTGTGATTAGTGCGGTTTGTGTTCTATGACATCTTGGCCAATCCCAAGATCATGAGTATATACTCCTAGATTTTTCCTAGAGCAGGGACATCAAGCTCTATAAATATGTTCTAAGGCTTTGGGGGCCATGTGATCTCTGTCACAACTAGTCTACTCTGTCATTGTGAGATGAAAGTAGCTACAGACAATGCTAAAACAAGTGAGCTTGAATAGAGTTGTTCCAATGAAACTTTGTAAAAAAGACAATGAGACTTTCCGTTCAGGAACACGATGGAATTGACTTAATTTCCCCATTTGTCCCCTCGAACTACAACGATTTACTCTGGAGATCATTCAGCAGACAACCACGAAAAGACTCAATGTGAAAACAAGGTGGACTAGACTAGAACACCGGGAACTGAAGAAGGATGTTGCAGGATTGCTAATTTCCCCCATCTTTCACATATCCCTGAAGGAGCATCAGAGAAGCAAGAGATTCAGTTTTGGAAAATCACTGATTATTCTTTCCCCCACTGAATTGCCTTGGGTCTTATCACTGACCATGAGTCTAAGATTTTTTTGTAGATTCAATTATTTTTATTGACCTTTACATTTTTCTTTGTGTCTGTACTACACAGTCTTATTTACTTCAGCTTTATTGTATTTTTTTTTTTTTGTACTGGGGATTGAACCCAGGGGCATTCTACCTCTGAGCTACACTCCCAGCCCTATTTTTTTTTATTCTTTCTCTTTTTTTTTTTTTTTAGGTGGTACTGGGGATTGAGCCCAGGGGCATTCTACTTCTGGACTACACCCCCAGCCCTATTTTTTATTCTTTATTTTGAAACAGGGTCTCACTAAGTTGCAGAGGTCCTCACTAAGTAGCTGAGGCTGGCCGTGAACCTGCGATTCTCCTGCCTCAGCCTCCTAATTTTTAAGTGAGAAAGTATGAATCTCCAACTTTGATCTCATCTTTCAAGACTGTTTTGGCTATTCTAGATCCACAGAATTAGCAGATGAATTTCAAGATCAGCTTTTCAATTTCTGAAAAACAGGTAGCTGGGATTTTGGTTGGGATTATATTAAATCTGCAGATCAATTTGGAGGATAATAGTGTCATCTTGGTAGCGTTACATCTTTCAGTGCATGAACATAAAATGCCTTTCAGTGTATTTAGGTTTTCTTTATTTTTTTCCCACTGTGTTATGCAGTTTTTGTGTGTGTGTGTGTGTGTGTGTGTAGTACTGGGGATTGAACCCAGCGGCATTCTACCTCTGGGCTAAACCCCCAGCCCTATTTTTTATTCTTTATTTTGAAACAGGGTCTCACTAAGTTGCGGAGGGCCTCACTAAGTAGCTGAGGCTGGCCGCAAACCCAGATCCTACGGTTTCAGCCTCTTAAGTACTGGGATTACAAGCATGCGCCACCACGCCTGGTGTGTTATGCAGTTTTCAGAGTGCAAATCTTGTATACCTTTTGCTAGATTTATTTTTTATGTTACTGCGACAAATTGTTTTTAGTTTCATTTTTAGGTTCTTTATTGGTAAACATATATAATTGGGTTTGAAAGTGCTGATCTTACTTATTTAGTGTCAATAGTTCTCATGGATTCCTTGAGATATTCTATATACAAAACCATACCATAGTGGAAAGAGTTTTAACTTTTTCTTTCAATCTTGAGGTTTTTATTTCTTTTCTTCTCTGACTAGACTCTCCAGTTGAATGTCAAATAGAAATGGCAAGAGAGGGCATTATTGTCTTGTGAAAAATCTTAGGGGAAAGATTTCAGTTTTTTAGCCTTAATTATATTAGTTATGGGTTTTACATAGATGACTTTTATCAAGTTAAGGAAGTTTCTTTCTATTCCTGTATTTTTTTAGTGTTTTTCTAAATTAAAGAGTTTGTGTTATTTCTTTACTTTTCTTTCTTTCTTTTATCTTATTTTTCTTTCTTTCCTTTTTAATTTTAGCATTGGGGATTGAACTCAGGGACATTCTCAGTCCTTTTTATTTTTTATTTTATTTATTTTTATTATTTTCTTTAATTTTGAAACAGGGTCTCTCTAAGTTGTTGAAGGTCTTGTTAAGTTATTGAGGCTGGTCTTGATCCTCCTATCTCAGCCTCCCAAGTCCTGGGATTACAGACATGCACCACCACTCCCAGCTAAGGCCTTGTTGTATTATTTTTTACCTCTGCATGTGAATCTGCAACTACTTCATAATAAAAAGGACTTTAAAAAGAAAAAAAATGAAGACAGATGGCAGGCCAGATTGGCCTCTGAGCTACAGTTTGCTGACGGCTGCTCTAGAAGTCCATTATTTTACCCTACATTTTTATACCTATGAACCATCTCAAATCAGTTTTAATATATGTGTAATATAAGGAGGTTAAATTTTGTTTTTTGTTTGTTTAAGTACAGCATCATTTCTTTACACCAAAAGTAAAAAACTCCTTCAAAAAAAGTTTTCAAATGACCATATGAAAATATCATATGAAAAATTCCCCATAATATGAGACATAAGAAAAATAGAAAATAAGATTACCACCCTGACTCCTCAAAGTATAGTGTCAGAATAGATAAAATTGCAGATGTTATTGTGGATATGGGGTATGTGTGACAGTAAAGATATGATAGTAAAATGGTGAAACGACATTGAGAAAGACAATTTGGCCCTGTCAAGCAACATGAAACAGATCCTATTCCATCTTCCAACAATACCAATTTTGATACATCGACACAAATAACAAATAGCAAATAAGTCTTTATTCACTTAAAGACTTATACAAGAATTTCATAGTTGCCAAACCTAGACACAACTAATTTCCCTACAATAATAAAATGGATAAGCAAATTTTAATACTTTAATTCAATGGAATCCTATGCAGCAATAAAAAGGACACCTTTAACATCTATATGTGCCAAATACATATTATAGGACCTTTTTCTAAGTCATTTTGGGGGTCTGGCGCGGCCTGAGCTGTTGGTCCTGCAAAGATGTTTCAAACCATTACTAAAAAAAATATGGCGCCGGGCGTGGTGGCGCACGCTTGTAATCCCAGTACTTTGGGAGGCGGAGACCGGAGGATCCGGGTTCGCGGCCAGCCTCAGCGCTCTCTCTCTCTCTCTCTCTCTCTCTCTCTCTCTCTCCTTAGTGAGGCCCTCCGCAACTTCGTGAGACCTGGTTTCAAAATAAAGTATAAAAAATAGGGCCGGGGGTGTAGCGCGGAGGTAGAACGCCCCTGCGTTCAATCCCCAGTACCGCAAAAAAAAAAAAAAAAAAAAAAAGTCTTAAAAAAAATATGGATTCCCAGGAAGCCCTACTGTACCCAGGTTTTCCAGATTTGGATAGGAATAGGCTTGGAGAGCTTCGTCATTTATAAAATTAGGAGCACTAATAAAAGAAGTAAAGCTTTGAAAGGTCTTGCTCCTGCTCCTGGTCATCATTAACCAGCTCACTTGAGTACACATTACAGGAAACTTCAGTCTGCCAGTAAATTTAAATGAGCTGTGTTAGATGGGAATACCAGACATCACTATACCTTTGTATAAGTACCATTTATTATGTGGCATGAAAAATAGTTTCTGTGACATGTACCACTAAAAAAATACATATTATAGGCATGAAATAAACATTTTATGTATACATATGACAACATATGTGTATATATGTATATATATACAAATATATGTATATATATGTATATATACACATATATATGTATATATGACACTTATAAAACATGATTGAATGGAATAAACATTATGCTGGATGACAGAAGTCAGATATAAAAGAATATACAGTATATGCCTCTCTCTTTACATGAAGTTCAAAAGCAGGTAAACTATGGTGATTACTTTTGTAGGGGTTGGTATTGACCCAAAAGTAATCTAAGAGAATATTTTGGTGTTGTGAGAATGTATTATATATTTATCTAGACGGTGATTTAAAGGGATTTTATTTTTGCTCCACAGGATCAAGCTTGACACTTAATATTTAGGTACCTTACCGAACGTACCTTGCACCTCGATTGACAACAGGCGGCATCAATGGAACAGGAGGGGTAGGGACCTTATCGAATGTCTGTCACTCTGACGACATAACAAATGAAAAAATATTTTGAACTTTAGTTTTTGGAATGAGGCAGTGTTTTACATTGAAATTCAAAGAATTTACTCCCTCATTCATTAATTCATTGAACAAATATTTACTTAACACACCTGGCAGATGTCACGTAACCTTTTACTACTTAATGTAAGTAGTTAAAACAAATCATCCTTTTGAAAAAATGTCCACTATAGAAGGATTTATTTTTTTTTGCAAAACACACTGTAAAATCTTGGCTTTATAATTTATCACTTTTACCCATTTTAATAGTAAATATAAATAATTTCATTTTCTTAATCCATACATCTTGAAACTTCTAGTACCCATGTGTTCTTATATGGTTTCTATTAACTTCAAACCCTTAGTCACTTCCCCCATTTCCTTTCCCTTCCACTCCCTTACTTTGCTCACTTTTAGTCTTTACTCATTATTTATCACTTTTCTTGGTTTATTGTCATTCATTTCTCCATTTCTGCCTAGCTTCATGATTTTATATCTCCTTGAACTTCCCACGATTGCTGTTTCATAGACGCTAGAATTCTACATACTCATGCACACATACACAGATATATAAATTATACATAACATCAAGAAACACAGAATCATAATATAAGCCATTTTTCTCGTTTTCACAACACCTTTATATTATCAACGATTTTTTTAAAAGCTGCTTAAAAATATAAGATCTATTTAACAGTAAGTGACAGAACCATCTTTGTTCTGTTTGTTTTTCAATGAGTTTTCCCTTGGTTATTTTATTTGATTGATCTGCATTTGGTTCAGACCAGAAGAGAAAATATATGATTCATCTCCACTCAGAAAGCCCTGTTTGAATGACACTTTGTTTACATTAGCATTTCTAATTACTTAATGACCAATCAGATATGGTTCATTGCTAGTAAGTGTAGAAACATGTTGTCTGAAGGATGTAGTTTAATTAGTATACTTCTAAACACATGTCCCTTGTGACCACTGGGTGTAATCATTA
Organism: Glis glis; assembly: GCA_004027185.1. Lineage (NCBI taxonomy): Eukaryota > Metazoa > Chordata > Mammalia > Rodentia > Gliridae > Glis > Glis glis. Next base: position 26,605 of record PVJS01019855.1, read on the forward strand.
TTTTATGTATTTAACTGTGAAATTCATATTTACTCAGCAGGCTACAGAGCAACATTTTAGTTCTCAAAGCTGTTTAATAAAGCATAGTCAGGTTTTTAAGGGAGCCTGCAAAATAGTTAAAAAGCAGATTATTTAAAAAAAACAGCCACCACTCCACTAATGTAATTATTAAACCTAAATACTAACACTATACCCATAAGAATATGTAGAGGCTCATTATAATTATTTTCTTAATAGCACAGGTGTAGGAATCTCATGTTCTACTAAACACTGAGATTATTTAGTTATTTTTATTCTTGATCAATGATTTTGAATGTGACCTCATTTCAAGGGTAACTGGTGATTTCTAAGTTTTCTCCTCCTGGAAAGGAAATTTAACTTATTCACTAAGTGACAAACAAATCAGATATATTTTGCTTCCAGAATGGAAAAAAAAAAAGATGTACAAAAGCCTAAACTTTGGGCTGGGTAATGGAGAACAGTGATTCTTTTTCCAAGTAGATCATTTTTTTCTAGTGCTTATATTTTTTTTTCTTTGTGGTACCGGGGATTGAATGCAGGGGCGTTCTACTTCCGCACTACACCCCCGGACCTATTTTTTTATACTTTATTTTGAAACTGGGTCTCAGTTTTGCGGAGGGCCTCACTAGGTAGAGAGAGAGAGACAGGGGGGAGAGAGAGAGAGAGAGAAAGAGAGAGAGAGAGAGCTGAGGCTGGCTGCGAACCCGGATCCTCCGGTCTCCGCCTCCCAAAGTACTGGGATTACAAGAGTGCGCCACCACGCCCGGCTTAGTGCTTATATTTTTCATAACGTGTCCTTTTCGCTTGACTTCTGAGAAGTATATTTATTAACAGGGGGGAGTCCCTTATTATAATTAATATAGTTAATACAACTAGTTTGCAATGATTTTGACAACCAGTATAGATTGTACTGTGAACAGTAGCCATTGTTTAGAACTTTCTAGTATGCCTTCATAAGCTCGCTGATCATTGTACATGGCTTTGATAAGAATGTGAATCACACACTCACCAGAACAGATGTCTCAGGGATCCTTCATTTGCTTTATGTTCACTTATAAGTCAATAATTCAGCAAATGATGATTGAATTCTCTTTTTATTCTCTGGAAGATTTTCTCACTCATTCTCTTCACATACTGTTTCAGGAGTACACAGAACATGTTCTCAGTCCATCTCCCATTTGAGGTTCCTGCCAGCAATGAGAATAAGGATAGTTACTTGAGGCTAGGCATGGTGGCCCACACCTGTAATCCTAGACAGGAGGATTGCTGGTTTGAGGCCAGCCTCAGCAACATAGCAAAACTGAGCAACTAGTGAGAGACCCTGTTTCAAAAAAATAAAAATAAAAATAAAAAGGGCTGGGGTTGTAGCTTGGAGGTAGAAGGCTCCTACGTTCAATCCCCAATAACACACACACACACACACACACACACACACACACACACACACAGTAGTAAAGTAACTTGACATTGTCAGTGTTACTGTGTTGGTTATACTATTATCAAATTAAAGTTTAGGCTTTCATGCGACAAACATTTTTATAATTATTTTTCATGCTTCGTTTTTTATTCTATAATCATCTACTGAATTAGACATTATTATTATTCCCATTTTGCAGACGAGGAAGTTAAACTACTGAAAAGTTGAACATTTGTCTCAGGTTGTCCATGACTGGCAACAGGTAGAACCTAGATTTAATAAATCTTTTAATTTGCTATAGGAATTTTTGGTACTTTGAGTAATTAATGTCACAAACAGATTCTCAGAATCACTATCTTTAATCTCTACAGTCCTAGAAATACCAAAGAGAATGACTTTTGAGAGAATATTTAAATACAAGGAGGCGCTTCTTGCTGTATTTCTTCCACAAGTGAACAGAGAGTCCAGTCCGTCCTTGTTTTTTTTTCTTTCGTGTTGACATGATTTGAAATCCAGTGGGGGATGGGTTGCACCTGTCCTTCCATCAGCCTTTCCTAAGCACATGCCATGAAGGGGACTTGGTATGAGTTTAGAGGTCAAACAGGCAGGCAGCCAAGGCTCCCTCGATGTGTCACACAGTTTTAATGTGGTATTTATTGCCTTGCTGAAGATGTACTAATTCCTCATCTTCCCTTCCACACCTAATCACTTACAGATAAAGAATGGAGGATTAGTATTTGTGTCAGCTTGGGAAAGTGTATTCTGAAAATATAAATAAAGGGAGGCTTCATTTTTTAAGTATAATTCATTTTTTAAGTATAATTTGATACCTAGATAGTTTTCTGCAATCTGAGCCACCATGGAATGAAAGGGTGCCCTATGTATTTGGTAACAGATAAACATAGGCTCAATTCTCAGTGATGCCAATTACTATATGCAGAAATTTGGGCAACCTGTTAAACTGTACTGGGTCTGTTCATCTTTTTTTTTCTTCGTTTTCTTTTTTTTTCTTCTTTTTTCTCATAAAAATTATGAAATAATAATTTTCATAAGAATTCAATACAATTATGAATATAAAGTGAATCACAAATTCACTATTCCTGGCGTCGAATAGGAGTTCAAAAACTGCAGCTATAGGAAATGACACCTAGCACTGTAACCAGATTAAAGATGAGTCACTTCGGCCTCATTTAGAATAAATTAAACCAGCCAACCACTGCAGGAAAATCCAAGTTCAGTGGGCATTTTATCATCCTGGTGACTAAACCTGTGGCCTGGTTGGCAACAAATACTAACACCTACAGAGAAAACACAGTTTCAGAATTCATTCCAAGGAGCTAAGCTAATGTGGTTTGATAGTAAGAAGCAGAAATTTCATGGTTTCTCATTGATTCCTGCTGATTCACCAGCAGATGCAGCTAAAAGATGTAGGTCCACAGATACGGAGGTAATGACCACAGTGCAGTCCATCCCAGCTGTCATTGGTACTCTCACTCAGGGAAGAGCCAACCAATGTAATAAAATACCATAGTAGCCTCAGTGGCCTTCAACGTACCCCAATCTCTGGATTGCTCTGGAAACCCGTTGAGAGCTTCCCTGCATATTAGGTGCAGATACCAGTGAAAACATGATCTGTGATATGGGGTGAGCTAAAGTCAAGCTGAACTAAATAGTCCAGGAATTATCGATTATCTCAGCATTCTCTCTTCAGGCTCCTCTGATATCTATTCCTGCCCACAAATATGTCCTACAATGAGGTCAATCACAAATCACTGGGCTTCATTTAGACTCAGTCCAAAGCTTCTCCTGTTGATGTGCATATGACTAGGGTGTGGGTTATAGTATTACAGTGTGTGTGTGTGTGTGTGTGTGTGTGTATGTATGTGTGTGTGTGTATGTTTGTGTGTGTGTATGTTTGTGTGTGTGTGTGTGTTTGTGTGTGTATGTGTGAGTGTGTGTGTGTGTTCAAATAGGCTTAACAATCACATATTCTTGATTAATGATGCAAGAATGTTTTATATACTTTCTTCGATTATAAAACCTAGATCAGTTGTTTTTAAACTTTATTGCATACAAATTTCACCTAGGGATCTTATTTAAATTGTAGATTTCTGGATCACACCACGAAAATTCCAACTTGATCAAACTGGGTTGTGATCCAGGGATTCTCGTTTTGGTGAATACCTCTGGTGTTTGGGATCCAAAAAACAGGGTCCTACACTGTAATTTTGTTTGAATTTATCTCAAAGATCAGTTTTAAGAACATGTAGAATTATGGTAAACTTGCAATAAGCAGAAAATTTAGTTTCAATTCCCTCATTCTATAAGGAGAACGGAAAGGTCCAGAGAAACACAATGATGTAATAATAGTTAAATTAGTAGCTAATATTTATAGTATGTCACCACATACTGTGCTAAGTACTCTGCCTTCATTATCTTATTACTATTTAACCATCCTGCCATTATCACTACTGCAGAGACCATGGAGCCCAAAACTAATAAGCATATGTAATTTTCTCCAATCCACAAAATTAATCCGTTTTGGAGCTGAAATTCAAACATAGGTCATCAGACTACAGAATAAATTAGCAACAGAAATAGTAGTAATAACAACAGAATTAAATAGCATTTACCAAGTACTCATTATATACCAGACACTCTCTTAGTACTCTATCTGGACTAAAGACTTTATCCTTACTTAACTCTACGAAGGCAGGATTATAACTATCCTCCTTTTATGTATGCAGAACTTGAGGCTTGGAAATAATAAGTAACTTGCTCTGAGTCACACAAAATGGGGGAGTTGTGATAAGGACTCAGGGTTTGGCTTCAAAGTCCATGCTCTTAGCTACTACCACAAGAAATTTGAGGTTGCTTGACTCTCAATTCAGTCTTCTCACCATGGTCACAAATCACTGAAAATATAAAGTCGCTCCCTACTGGGACCTACCAAGAAAGCCATTATCTACATTAGTCTATGGACAAGTATGTCCACAGATAGTTCAAGTTTCTTAATTGCAAGCAACAGAAACTGATTAGCCTTGACTTAAACTGAATGCTAGTTTATTGGAAGAATACAGGAAAAAAGAGAAACACATAATTACATGACAGATAGGAGAGGTGGTAGGAGCAGCCTGTTTCAGATCTTGCCACTGGTTATACCTGCTGTGTCATGGCATAATGTCCAAGCCTTGGATGTTGCCACAATAAAGGAAGGGTAAATCCAAGATTAGAAATTCTAAACAGGACCCAGTACTTGTGAGCTGAGACTGGAGGATGGCAGGTTTGAGGCCAGCCTCAGCCACTTAATGAGATCCTGTTTGTTTTGAAAGCAAAATTTAAAAAGGGCTGGGGTATATAGTTCAGAGGTAGAAGGTCCTTGGGTTCAAACCCCCGTACCCAAAAAAAAATTCTAAGTAGTAATATGTAAGTGGCCCAGGAGGAGTGAACTGACTACATTTTACCTTCTATGTTGTAGGGAAAAAAATATTCTTGCCTCCTACTGCAGAATATTCTTTTTTTTTTTTTTTGCAGTACTGGGGATTGAACCCAGGGGCATTCTACCTTTGTGCTACACCCCCAGCCCTATTTTTTTATTCTTTATTTTGAAACATGATCTCACTAAGTTACGAAGAGCCTCACTAAGTAGCTGAGGCTGGCCGCAAACCCGGATCCTCGGGTCTCAGCCATCCAAGTACTGGGATTACAAGTGTGCGCCACCACGCCCGGTTCTACCACAGAATATTCTAATCAGGAAGGTGGTTGGATGTAGGCAGCCAAAGAGAATACATTCCCTATAGCAATTATACATAAGCAGATAGCTCAATTAGGAACATCCAATAAGGTGCTTTCTCACACACTGATACATTAAGATAACTTCTTCCAGTTTAGCAAGAAGTACTGAAAAATTATGAATGAAATAGTGATGAAACTCGGTGTTTCTAAAAACTTAAAATTTGAGACAATTAGTAAAAGGATACCAAATTAAAATGCTGAAGCAGTCAAAAGTTCTATGATCTGACAGTATTTGTAGACTGAGATTATTTGTTCTCTTTCTAAAATTTTATTTTAGCTTTTCTAATCCCTTTCATTATATATATATTTGGACCTGGCCTAGTGTGGAACCTTTCCATCCATTGTACCTCCTTTTTCTTCAAAAAAGTTTAAAATAAGCATTTAGCACCCTGAAACCTGTAAGATATAGATGTGAGTCAGAAAGACTCCTCTGTCTTCTTTAGGGCTGGCTTTGAATAAAAGTGGTTCCTTCCACCAACTTCTGTCACTCAAATTTATTCAAATAACTTTATCTGTAGCTACAAACAATTTTTGCTTGGGTTTTGATAAGAATAACATTAAACCTATGCTTTCGGTTTAGGGAGACGTGGCATTTTAACTATGTTGTATCATTCCAAACCATGAACTCATTATAATATCTTATTAGATAGTTAATTTATTTGTGTCCAAGGTTTTCAGCATGCATGCGCTATACATGGTTCACTAAATTTATATATAAATATTTCATGTTTTGAATGATCTTAAATGTTATTGTAAGTTTAGTTTCAGTGTCTACTTGTTCATTAATACTATATAGGAAAAAAGTCAATATTCTATGCTTATATTCTGTCAAATTACTGAACTCATTTATTAGTACCAGAAAGTTTTGTTTTGTAGATTCCTTGGGGTTCACACACACACACACACACACACACACACACACACACACACAATTGTTTCATGTACAAATAGAGTTTTATTTCTTTATTTCTAACCTGCATGTATTTTATTTCCTATTCTTAATATAGTACTGGCTAGAACTTTCACCATTATATTGAATAAATATGGAGAGGGTGAACATTCTTATCATTTTCCCCATCTTAAGGTTAAAGTGTTCAGAATGATACAATTAGGTATAATATTAGCATAATGAGCATTAATAGCCATAATATTAGTTTTGTAAATTCTCTTGATCAAATTAAGCGAATTGCCACTCTTTCAATTTTCTTCTGAGGGTTTTCATCATGAATCATGTTAAGATTTGTCAGTCTTTTTCTGTATTAATTTATAAGATCATAGGTTCTTTCTTTCTTAACACATTAATATGATTGATTATACTCCTTAATTATGTGATATTGAGTCACTCTGGAATAAACCCAGTTGTCCCTGGCAAAATTATGTTTATATTGTCTAATTCCTATTTCTGTTTTCTTTTTTTTTTTTTTTTT